>JAQQAC010012408.1:2839904-2905855 GCA_029783875.1 Phataginus tricuspis | reverse complement strand
GAGGGTAAAAGGGGCATTACGATTGGCAGACATAGGGTGGGGGGGCAAGGGGGGGACTGTACAGCTCAGAGAAGACAAGTAGTGATTCTCATCTCACTACACTGATGGACAGTGACTGTGGTGGGGTTGGTGGGGGGGACTGGATGAAGGGGGTAGTTTAATCATCACAATATTGCTCACGTAATTGTAGGTTAATGATACTAAAATAAAATAAATTGTAAAAAAAAAAAATAAAGCACCCTCACATTAAAAAAAAAATGCGGCATGGGCTTTTTTTAAAATCTGGAGTTTCTCATAATTTTTTATTAAGGTGTTTCTCATAATTTTTAATGTGTTAATGTAAATCGTGACTTTCCAAAAGAAGGATACAGTGTTTTCGAAACTAAGTTGGCTATAGAACCCTTTTTAAGTGGAATACCTATCAATATCTCCCCAAATTTTCTATAGAACAGACCTTGGGAAACAGTGAATTAAGATATAGATTATTTCCTTGATTATAATCACTGGGGTTACTTTATCCTATGATATTTTCTTATGAACAGTGTAACTCCCTATTAAAAAATGTGGCTACACCTTCCCAGTTCCCAGCTAGGTACTGGACACCCAATTTATGAAAAAACAAAATGCAAAGCAAAAGAAAACAAACAGGAGCCGTTGGCCCTAGTCCTTACCCACCAAGTATAAACAGGACAAAAGTGCAGGCAATGGGATTCTGCATGTATCTAGCCTTGCGTGTGTATCATTCATTGGAGTATCATGTGAGGAGAAAAGATTACTCTCATACTCTATGGGGCAAAAGATGGATACCTCAGGGACAGAACTGCCTGTGATATCAGTTACACAGAGATATGAAAGGAGGTCAACATCTGAGAATAAAAAGAGCTATAAATGGATTTTCTCACCACTGAGAAAATTTATAAGACTATGTTAATTTATCAGAGCAACCACAACTATAGGAGTACAATGGTAACCACCATAAACAAAAACAAAAACAAAAAACCAAGAAACAAAGCCCCAAATAACCTAACTGTAGCAAGGTTGGATGCAGAAGACTCTACTCAAGACTATTAATTATGGCAGTACTGACTCTGGGGGCCTCAAAGGGGAAATTTTAAGTGAGCACAAATGGAAATCAAGCTACCAAAAAAGTTTTTTCCTCATAGACCAAAAAGATTATCTGGCAATTGGGCTACCTTAAAAATTTTATCACTGCCCCAGTATATTCCTGTTTGGGATAACAATATAATTCTACTCATAATTCATGTTAAAGTAAGTGTTTTCAAAACAAGTGACTTGGAAGTGTGGGTGATGAATATCTGAAGTCTTTTTTACTTTGTTGCACCTAAATGTAACAGTAATAACAGTTGCAAGTAACATTTATTGAGTGCTTAACCTGTGCCAGAATCTCCTCCAAGCATTTTATGCTTATTAGCCAGTCATCACAACAATGCTTTGAAGGAGCTATTCATTACCTCCATTTACAGCTGAGAAAACTGAGGCACCAAAAGGTTAAATAATTTGCCTAAAGTCATACCAGTGGACACACAGCAAAACTGAAATTTGAAAAAGGTAGCCTGACACTGGTGCCCTACATTCAACATTCAACTGGGGAAAGGAAATACAGTTTTGGCAGAGGAAAATGATAATCAGGGCTGATTGAAATGACAATTCGGGGCTGTGATAAGGATAATCAACTAGATTAGTATTTAATATTCCCAGAGGTATCAAATTGATGCCTTTTTAAAGTTTGTAGAACATTTAAATATTTTTTCTGATCATAAAAAATATAGAAATGTGGACTTGCAAGATGGCGGCATGAGAGGTGAGACAGAGAGCTCCTTCCAAAACCACAAACAATACAAAAGTTAATTAATACAACTAACCTTAAAACAGCAACAAGAAAGAAGGCTGAACCAGACTGCAAACAGACTTCACCAACAGAACAGACCTCATAAAACAGGGTAACGTAGGAAAGCTTTAATCTGGCAGGACCGAAGCCCTTCCAAGACCCCAGCTCACTGGAGGGAGGAAGAGAAATGGAGCGGGGGAAGGAGGGAAGACTGGGACTGCTGAACACCTAGCCCTGGAGATCTGCTTTGTGAGCAGAATCCTTTAGTGTGTGGTGCTCTAGATGTTGGGGAGCTAGGACAGGCGGAGTGCTTGAGAAATTGATATTCTGGCCATTTGTGGAGGAGGGGATCCACACATGGCCGCTCTATGTCAGAAGAAAGGCAGGCAGTCTGAGAGGCTTCCTAGCAGCCAGAGGGCTGCTGAAGGGGCGGGGTTTGCATGGAGCTTACTGTGCGGGACAAGGGAGAGCTGGACAAGGTTGCCTGGGACGCTCTGCCCAGCTGGTTGGGAACGTTGGGGAGCTTCAGGTGCTCCATCCCCCTGGCTGCCTACTCAGCTCCGAGGCCCCCCACTGTGACACACAGCCTGCCAAACCTTCCTACTGGCTTGCCGGCACCTGCTCGCAATCTGGCAGTCACTGTGCAGGCATCAGGCCAGCCAGAGGGAGGCCGCGCCTACAACAGCTAGAGATGCAAAGCACAGAGGTTTACACATGTGTGCTTGGCCCACTGGCACTGACACTGGAGATAGGCACCGCAGATGGGATTCAGGAAACATATCTTTCCTCTCCCCAGGCACCAGCTCCTCTCCCCTATGATCCCCAACCTCACTTTAGGGGATGAGCAGCTCCAGAGACTGGAGTTCCTGCGCACTGGTTGGCACCATACAGAAATATGAAACAACAAAGGAACACGGTTCACACTAAAATCTCACAGACCCCAGAAAGAGGGCCAAATGAAACTGAACTCACCAATCTTCCTGAAAGAGAGTTCAAAATAAAAATTATAAACATGCTTATGGAAGTAGAGAAAAAAATTCAAGAACTTAAGAACAAATTTAAGTTGGAGATTCAATCATTAAGAAATTCCATATCTGAAATGCAACATACAATGGAGGGATTTAAAAGCAGATTAGATATAGTAGAAGAGACAGTAAATGGAATAGAAATTAGAGAAGAGGAATACAAAGAAGCTGAGGCACAGAAAGAAAAAAGGATCTCTAAGTATGAAAGAATATTGAGAGAACTGTGTGACCAATTCAAATGCAAAAATATTCACATTATAGGGATACCAGAAGAAGAAGACAGAGAAAAAGGGATATAAAGTGTTATTGAGGAGGTAATTGCTGAAAACTTTCCCAATCTGGGGAAGGAGATAGTCTCTCAAGCCATGGAGGTGCACAGATCTCCCAACACAAAAGATGCAAGGAAAGACAACATCAAGACATATAATAATTAAAATGGCAAACATCAAGGATAAAGACAGACTTTTAAGAGCTGCTAGAGAGAGAAAAAAAAAACATACAAAGGAAAACCCATCAGGCTATCATCAGACTTCTCAACAGAAACCTTACAGGCCAGAAGGGAGTGGCATGATATATTTAATACAATGTAGCAGAAGGGCCTTGAACCAAGAACACTGTACCTGGCAAGGTTATCATTTAAATTTGAAGGAGGGATTAAACAATTTACAGATAAGCAAAAGCGGAGAGAATTTACCTCCCACAAACCACCTCTACAGTGCATTTTGGAGGGACTCCTATAGATGGAAGTATTCCTAAGGCTAAAAAGATGTCACCGAGGGGAAAACAAAGAGTAGAGAATATGATTCATAACATACAAAGAACGGAGGAGGAAGAAAAAGGAGAAAAAAAAAAGAGCCTTTAGGTTGTGTTTGTAATAGTATACAAAGTAAGTTAAATTAGACTGTTATATAGTAAGGGAATTGCCCTTGAACCTTTGGTAACCATGAACCCAAAGCCTGCAATGACAATAAGTACATACCTATCGATAATCACCCTAAATGTAAATGGTCTGAATGCACCAATCAAAAGACAGACAGAGAGTTACTGAATGGATAAAGAAACAAGACCCATCTATATACTGCTTACAAGAGACTCACTTCAAACTCAAAGACATACACAGACTGAAAGTGAAGGGATGGAAAAACATATTTCATGCAATAGTGAGAAAAAAAGCAGGAGTTGCAGTACTTGTATCAGACAAAATAAACTTCAAAACAAAGAAAGTCACAAGAGACAAAGAAGGACATTACATAATGATAATAGGGTCAGTCCAACAAGAGGATATAACTATTATAAATATCTAGGCACCCAACACAGGATCACCTACATATGTGAAACTAATACTAACAGAATTAAAGGGGGAAATAGAATGCAATGCATTCATTTTAGGAGACTTCAACACACCACTCACTCCAAACGACAGATCAACCAGACAGAAAATAAGTAAAGAGACAGAGGCACTGAACAACATATTAGAACAGATGGACCTAACGGACATCTACAGAACACTCCATCCAAAAGCAACAGGATACACATTCTTCTCAAGTACACATGGAACATTTTCAAGAATTTATCATATATTAGACCACAAAAAGAACCTCAGTAAATTCAAAAAGATTGAAATTGTACCAACCAGCTTCTCAGATCACAAAGATATGAAACTAGAAATAAATTACAAAATTAAAATGAGAAAGCCCACAAACACATGGAGGCTTAACATGCTCCTAAATAATCAATGGATCAATGACCAAATAAAAACAGAGATCAAGCAATATATGGAAACAAATGACAAGAATAATTCAACACCACAACATCTATGGGATGCAGCGAAGGCCGTGCTAAGAGGGAAGGACATTGCAATACAGGCCTACCTCAGGAAAAGAACATCTCAAATGAACAGTCTAAACTCATGATAAATGAAACTAGAAAAGGAAGAACAAATGAGGCACAACATCAGTAGAAGGAGGGACATAATAAAGATTAAAGCAGAAATAAATAAAATTGAGAAGAATAAAACAATAGAAAGAATCAATGAAAGCAAGAGCCGATTCTTTGAGAAAATGAACAAAATAGATAAACCCCTAGCCAGATTTATCAAGAAAAGAAGAGAGTCTCCACACATAAAGAGAATCAGAAATGAGAAAGGAAAAATCACTACAGACACCACAGAAATACAAAGAATTATGAGACAATAGTATGAAAAATTATATGGTAACAAACCTGATAACCTAGAAGAAATGGACTTTCTACAAAAATACAACATTCCAAGGCTGACCCACAAAGAAACAGAAAATCTGAACACACCAATTACCAGCAAAGAAATTGAATTAGTAATCAAAAAACTACCTAAGAACAAAACTTCTGGACCAGATGGTTTCACTGCTGAATTTTATCAAACATTTAGTAAAGACCTAATACCCATCCTCATTAAAGTTTTTCAAAAAGTAGAAGAGGAGGGAATACTCCCAAACTCATTCTACAAGGCCAACATCACTCTAATACCAAAACCAGGCAAAGACACCACAAAAAAAGAAAATTACAGACCAATATCCCTGATGAATATAGATGCAAAAATACTCAAGAAAATATTAGCAAACTGAATTCAAAAATACATCAAAAAGATCATTCACCATGATCAAGTGGGATTCATCCCAGGGATGCAGGGATGGTACAACATTCGAAAATCCATCAACATCATCCACATCAACAAAAAGAAGGACAAAAACCACATGATCATCTCCATAGATGCTGAAAAAGCATTCGACAAAATTCAACATTCATTCATGATAAAAACTCTCAACAAAATGGTTATAGAGGGCAAGTACCTCAACATAATAAAGGCCATATATGACAAACCCACAGGCAACATTATACTTAACAGCAAGAAGCTGAAAGCTTTTCCTTTAAGATCAGGAACAAGAAAAGGATGCCCACTCTCCCCACTTTTATTCAATATAGTTCTGGAGGCCCTAGCCACAGCAATCAGACAACACAAAGAAATAAAAGGCATCCATATTGGCAAGGAAGAACACAAACTGTCCTTGTTTGTAGTGAACATGATATTGTACATAAAATAGCCTAAAAAATCCACTCCAAAAATACTAGATCTAATATCTGAACTCAGCAAAGTTGCGGGATACAAAATTAATACACAGCAATCTGTTGCATTCCTATACACTAACGATGAACTAGCAGCAAGAGAAATCACAAAAAGAATTCCATTCACAATCGCATCCAAAAGAATAAAATACCTAGGAATAAACCTATCCAAGGAAGCGAAAGACCTATACCCTGAAAACTATAAGACACTCTTAAGAGAAATTAAAGAGGACACTAATAAATGGAAATTCATCCCATGCTCTTGGCTAGGAAGAAATAATATTGTCAAAATGGTCATCCTGGCTAAAGCAATCTACAGATTCAACACAATCCCTATCAAAATACCTACAGCATTCATCAATGAACTAGAGCAAATAGTTTTAAAATTCATATGGAACCACAAAAGACCCCAAATAGCCAAAGCAATCCTCAGAAGGAAGAATAAAGCTGGGGGAATTATGCTCCCTGACTTCAAGCTCTACTACAAAGCCACAGTTCTCAAGACAATTTGGTACTGGCACAAGAATAGACCTATAGAACAGTGGAACAGAATAGAGAGCCCAGATATAAACCCAAGCATATATGATCAATTAATATACGATAAAGGAGCCATGGATATACAATGGGGAAATGAGAGCCTCTTCAACAGCTGGGTTGGCAAAACTGGACAGCTACATGCAAGAGAATGAAACTGGATTACTGTCTAACCCCATACACAAAAGTAAACTCAAAATGGATCAAAGACCTGAATGTAAGTCATGAAATCAGAAAACTCTTAGAAAAAAATATAGGCAAAAATCTCTTGGACATAAACATGAGCAATTTCTTCATGAACATATTTCCCCGGGCAAGGGAAACAAAAGCAAAAATGAACAAGTGGGGCTATATCAAACTAAAGAGCTTCTGTACAGCAAGGGAGACCATCAGTAGAACAAAAAGACATCCTACAGTATGAGAGAATATATTCATAAATGACAAATCCGATAAGGGGTTGACATCCAAATTATATAAAGAGCTTGTGCACCTCAACAAACAAAAAGGAAACAAGCCAATTAAAAAATGGGCGGAGGAGCTGAACAGACACTTCTCCAAAGAAATTTAGATGGCACATGAAAGGATGCTCCACATCACTAGTCATCAGAGAAATGCAAATTTAAACCACAACGAGATATCACCTCACACCAGTTAGGATGGCCACCATCCAAAAGGTAAACAACAACAAATGTTGGCGAGGATGTGGAGACAGGGGAACCTTTGTATGCTGCTGGTGGGAAAGTAAATTAGTACAACCATTGTGGAAAGCAGTATGGAGGTTCCTCAAAAATTCGAAATAGAAATACCATTTTACCCAGGAATTCCACTCCTAGGAATTTACTCTAAGACTGCAGCAGCCCAGTTTGAAGAAGACATATGCACCTGTATGTTTATCACAGCACTGTTTACAGGGCCAAGAAATGGAAGCAACATAAGTGTTCATCAGTAGATGAATGGATAAAGAAGATGTGGTACATATACACAATGGAATATTATTCAGCCATAAGAAGAAAACTAATCCTTCCATGTGCAACAACATGGATGGAGCTAGAGGGTATTATGCTCAGTGAAATAAGCCAGGCAGAGAAAGACAAGTATCTAATGAATTCACTCATCTGTGGAGTATAAGAACAAAGAAAAAAACTGAAGGAACAGAACAGCAGCAGACTCACAGAACCCAAGAATGGACTAATAGTTACCAAAGGGAAAGGGACTGGGGAATAGGCGTGGGAAGGGAGGGATAAGCAGAAAAAGGGCTATTACAATTAGCACACAAAGTAGCGGGGGTGGGGGTGAGGTGGGGGGATACAGGGAAGGCAGTATAACACAGAGAAGACAAGTAGTGATTCTGTAACATCCTACTACGCTGATGGACAGTGACTGCAATGGGGTATGTGGTTGGGACTTGATAATAGGGGTAATCTAGTAACCATAATGTTGCTCATGTAATTGTAAGTCATGAAGTAAACAAGTCAGTTTCGTGTCACTTCATAGGGTTAGGAATTTTTAACTTTTCCTTCAATTTTTAACTTTTCATTGTTTAACCCAACAAATTATGAAACAAATATGGAAATACTGTATTGGGTCTTACGTAGTATACAAGAAAGCATATCTCACAAACTTGTAAGAGATAACATTTCCCTAAAACGTAACACTCTGGCAACATGAAACAGAAACCCATTCAGATGAGCTTAAGCAAAAGAAAAAAGTGAATCAGACCGCATGAGGGTGGGGGTGAACTCAACCAATGAAAGAAGGAGATCAGTGTCTCCTGTGGGTCTGGAATCTGGAAATGGAGGCTGCTTTGAAAGCAGACAGTCTCTATCTATCTGGCTCTCTTGTCTTGTTTCTCCCTCTCTCATACGTTGGTCTCTTCTTTTAGCTTCACACTGTTTATCTGCTTCTTTCTTCTTTCTCCACATTTGAATTGAAGTAAACTTTTTTTAACCAACTTCCATATAAATTGATGATTTTTATACTTAAGTTTAAGAGTTAGGAGCAGCTAATCTCAATGTTGGTAAGGGCATGGTATAAAGGTATAACCTCATAAAACTTTTCTGGTTGACTAATTAGCAATTTAGCATTTTAAAAATGTTTATAGTCTCTGACACAGTAATTTCATCTCAACATTGCCAGCAGGGCAAAGAATCTAGGATCACACAATCTGAGCTTGAATTCCAGCTTTTCACATATGACCTAAGTAAGGCAAATTACTTAATTCGTCCATGTTCCAGTTTCTACATTTGAAAATTGGGATCACAACAGTATTACCTCTTGGATCATGAGGGTTAAATGAGATAATATATGTAATGACAGCAGGAGATTGTCTGGCATACAGTATATGCTCAATTATTGTCCAAGTGAATAACTGGACAGTGTATTAAGACATACATAAAATGATGTTCATTAGAGCACTATTTATAAGAGGGAAAAATTATAAACAACTGTGGGGAAGTTGGTGTTCCTATGGCCAGGATCCTCACTGAACTTAACCACCTGATGATGTAACTGGCCTGTTGCTAGGCTACTGCTTCCACACCTTTAGGCAATAAGCTATTATTGTGCTATATAGAGAGCTCGGCCCAGTGCTCTGGGTGGAGGCAAAGACGCTATTGCTTGACCTACCGCCAGGAAAACAAGCCGGGTAATAAACCCTTTCATTCCAAAGAATGTTTTGCTGTCAATTTCTTTGGTCACACTGAATCCATAGTGAACTTGCCCGGGGCTGAAACCCATTGGCAAGACAACAATTAATATCAAACGATATTTGTTTTGTTCACCACTGTATATGTAGTTTCAAGGTAGCTCCTGGAATATAGTAAGTGCTCAATATTTATTTGTTGAGTGAACAAAAAACAGGATTGGTTAAATAAATTGTGGCACAATCAGACAATAGAAAACATTCAGTCATTAAAAATGACATATATATTTTCACTGAAAGTACATGTATAGTATATTGCCTTTTATCTAAAAATATATGTGTATACATTAATAGAAAAAGGTCTAAAAGGCCTTCAAGGCCATCAAGATATTGACAGTGGTGGGATGGCAGCAGTGTGGATTTTTTATTATCTTTTTGCTTAGTTGTATTAGAATTTTTTTCCCTACAAGGATTAAATATTGATTTTGTAATGAAAGCTATTTTTACTTAAAAAAATATATGTTTCAGTGCACAAATTGGAATCAGGGAACACACCTAGATTTGAATGTGGAGTTAAATTCAGTTTTTGCAAAAGCATATAAGAGTCATTAATTTATATGCCTACTTTCCAAGTAGACATTGAAATACTTAACGATATAGAACATGTCTTCATCTTTCTAGCACCCTGCACAAAGCCTTCCACATAACAACCACTGCAAAAATGCTGGTTACATCAAGATATGCTCCATCACAATTTTTACAGTGGTGCCTAATACTTTGGCCACAGGAGGCAAATAAACTGCCCCTCAAATCTCTAAAGATGGTGATGGTTTCAACAATTTTAAAACTGATCCTAAAATGTCTATAAGTGAATACGATCGTCTTCTGGATTCCTCTTCCTTTGAAATGCAAATTCTGTTACAGGATCCTAATTTTTCTGTAAATAATTCAGAGATTGACCCATCTCATGGTTACAGTTCTGAAGCCCAAGTTTCTAGTGTTACTTATTTAGGTAGAAATCTATGAAGTACTGTTGATAATACGAATCAGCCCCTTCCCAGATTCCAATTTATTTACAGAAATTCAAAATGCCAACTGTTTTCTAGGCCCCAAACTATACTCTTTTACAAAAACGTTACTGTTTCTGACTTTGTCAGAATTATATTATTACCAATACTTAACCATCATCTCAGGTGCTGATTAAACTAACAGCTGTCACTAATTAGTCAAGTTAATCATTTTTATTCAAAGAGCAACACTGCCTTAAATCTAATTCTTAATGATCTTTGGCCAACAAAATTCTTAAAACAAAAGTAAATGGCTCTTCACTTTTGTACTGTTTTTTTCCCCTGCTTTGGTTTGTAATATTTCTTAGTAGGCAGTAAGCTTCAACATATTGTCTATTGGTAAAAATGTATTTTGCTTATCCTATAAGTGACATTTATAAGCAAAGCATTAAAAAATCACAGCTAGATAAATCTTCCTAAAATTTTATTTCATTGAGTGCTTAGGAGGTCAGACAAAAACAGTCTGAATTCAATTCCAGCTCTATGACTTTGGACAAGGAACTTAAGTTCTCTAAGGTTCAATTTCCTCATCTGAAAAATGAGGTTGATGATAATAATAAACATATACATACCTTATTGGGTTGTTAAAATTAAACAAAATTGAATGGGTGAAGCAGCACTACCCAAGAGAAATGTAGAAGAAGTCACAAATGTGAGCTGCCATGTAATTTTAAGTGTTCTAGTAACCACATTAAAAAGGTAAAAAGAAATAGGTAAAATCAATTTTAATAGCATATTTAACTTACAAATCCAAAACATTACTGAATTTAAAAATTATTAATCAGATATTTTACACTTTTTTTTGGTACTGAGTCCTTGAAATCCAGTATGTGTTTTATATCTGTAGTATACCTAAAGTTAGACTAGTTACATTTCAAATGCTCAACAGCTATATGCCTTATTGGGTTGCACAAGTATAAGTATTACAATAACATTTAGTACATAGTATGTGCTAAATAAATTTTAGTTCTTAGTATCAGCATAATTCCCTCCTAGAAGTTGCCATGGATCAGTGTTTCTCAAAGTATATGACACAAAACACCAGCTTATATCAGGTGGTTCTAGGGTGTGGCTAAAAAATAGTGAGAAAATGATTCCTTTTTAAACTATCTTTTTATCTTTCTGACTAGATCAAAGAAAAAGTGTCAGTTTGGTACTACAGTATTTTGTTTAATTTTTTATCAAAAATTAATTCATAGATAATAAAATATAATTCATAGATAATAAAATTTACCAATACTAAGGGTATCCTGTGATGATTATGACAAATGTATATGGTCATGTAACCATTTCCTCAGTCAAGATACAGAACATTTCCATCACCTGAGCCAGGGTGTCTCAATAATTAAGAAACTAACAACCTCAACAAGAGATAGGAAGTCAACCCCATACCTTTGAAAACATAATGTTAAATTGCTTTCCATAAAAGTTATACCAATTTATACTTCTAGCAATATTTGAGACTGCCTCACTGCACTTTTATCTTTTTTTTTGAGCAACACTTTATTGGGAGAGTGCACTTTTATCTTAAGGAAATAATCAGAGATGGGTCAAGGGCTTATTGATACACAAGATGTTTACTGCTGCATTATTTATATCAAAGAAAAAGTTGTAAACAATCTAAATGTCCAATAGTAATAATTAAATACACATCCTTAAAATTGAAAATATGTAGCCATTAAGATTATTTTAAATAGTTTAAAATGATTTCTGGGAAAAAGATGGTGGCATGAGAAGTGAGGCAGAAACCTCCCAAAACCACATATAATATGAAAATACAGCAAACACAACTAATCCTAAAAGAGCAACCAGAAAGAAAGACTGCAACATACAGCTTACATCTGGGGAAAAGAAGAACTCATGGAAAAGGGTAAAGTAGCAAAGCGTGATCTGGCGGGACCCAACCCCAAGCACTTCCCTGACCCCATGTCACAGTCGAGAGGAAGAAAAATGGAGCAGGGGTGGGGGAGTGGAAGCCCAAGACTACTGATCACTACCCCTGGAGATCTGCTCTGGAGCACGAACCCACATTACATGGTGCTCTTGAGATTAGAGGGGTTGAAAAGCAACGATGGGCAGAGTACTTGGAGACTAAAATTCCAGCCACCTGTGGAGAGCAGATACCCACAACAGGCCATGCTGGGACAAAAGAAAGGCAGGCACTTTGAAAGACTTCCCAACAGTGAGAGGGCTGCTAAAGGGGCAAGGATTACACAAAACTTGCAGTTCAGGAGAAAGGAGAGGTGGACAAAATCATCCCATCACATTCAGCCTAGCAGGTTGGGAACTTTCAAGAGCTTCAGGTGCTCCATCTCCTTGGCTGGCAACACAGAGCTGAGGCCCTCCACTGCAATATGCAGCCTGTTGCTCCTTCCTCCTGGCCAGCACCGGTTTGCAAACCTACAGCCCTTGCCATCGTGCCAGGCCTGCCAGACAGCAGCCCAACTATAGCAGCTAAAGGGGCATAAGGCAGAGTCTGCATGCTTGGCCCACTGGCCCTGGCAATGGAGGCAGGCACTGCAGCTGGGAAGCAGGAAAGAGCTCTTTCCTCCTGGCAGGCACCAGAGCTGATCGTCTGCAACCGCTGCCATTGCTCCAGGTGCTGGGCAGCTCCAGAGAAGAGAGCTTCTGGGCACTAGAGAGCACCACCTACACAAAGTGATTATTCCATATGATTCATTACAAATATGAAGTGACAAAAGGACCTGTGCAAACCAAAATCCCTCAAACACCAGAAAGAGGGCTCAGTGAAACTGAAATCACCAATCTTTCTGATAAAGATTTCACAATAAAAATCATAAACATGCTCATAGAGCTACAGAAAAATACTCAAGATCTCATGGATGACTTCAAGAAAGAGATAGAAACTTTGAAAAATACAGTATCTGAAATGAAACATACAATAGAGGGATTTAAAAGCAGATTAGAAGAGGAAGAGGAGACGGTAAATGGAATAGAAATCAGAGAACAGGAATACAGAGAAGCTGAGGCACAGAGAGAAAAAAGGATCTCCAGGAATGAAAGAATATTAAGAGAACTGTGGGACCAATCCAAATGGAACAATATTCACATTATAGGGGTACCAGAAGAAGAAGAGAGAGAAAAAGGGATTGAATATCTCTTTGAGGAAATAATTGCTGAAAACTTCTCCAATATGGGGAAGGAAATAGTCTCTCAGGCCATGGAAGTGCACAGATCTCCCAAAACAAGGGGGGACCCAAGAAAGAAGTATTAAATGCAGCCAGAGAGAGAAAAAAAGATCATATACAAAGGAAAACACATCAGGCTATGTCTGATTTCTCAGCAGAAACCTTGCAGGCCAGAAGGGAGTGGCATGATGTGTTTAATGCAATTAAACAGAAGGGCCTCGAACCAAGAATAGTCTGCTTGGCAAGACTATCACTTAAATCTGAAGCAGGGATTAAACAATTTCTAGATAAGCAAAGTTGAGGGAAGTTACCTTCCACAAACCATCTCTACAGTGTATTTTGGAGGGACTGTTATAGATGGAAGTGACTCTAAGGCTAAATAGCTGTCACCAGAGAAAATAAAACCACAATAAAGGAAGTAGATCAATTAATTACTAAGCAAATGCAAAATTTAATCAGCTACCCACTAAGTCAGTCAAAGGATACACAAAGAGTACAGAATATGACACCTAATATATAAAGAGTGGAGGAGGAAGAAAAAGAAGAGAGAAAAAAAAGAACCTTTAGATTGTGTTTTGAATAGCATAATAAGTGTGCTAAGTAAGACTGTTATATATTAAAGAAGCTGCCCTTGAACCTTTAGTAACCACGAATCTAAAACCTGCAATGGCAATAAGTACATATCTATCAATAATCACTCTAAGTGAACTGAATGCAATCAAAAGACACAGAATTACAGAATGGATAAAAAAAAAAGACCTATCTATATGTTGCCTACAACAGACTCACTTCAAACCCAAAGACCTACACAGACTAAAAGTGAAGGGATGGAAAAAGATATTTCATGCAAATAATAGGGATAAAAAAGCAGGAGTTGCAGTACTTGTATCAGACAAAATAGGCTTCAAAACAAAGAAAGTAACAAGAGACAAAGAAGGACATTACATAATGATAAAGGGGTCAGTCCAACAAGAGGATACAACCATTCTGAATATCTATGCACCCAACACAGGATCACCTACTTATGTGAAACAAATACTAACAGAATTAAAGGGGGAAATAGAATGCAATGCTTTCATTTTAGGAGACTTCCACATACCACTCACTCCAAAGGACAGATCAACCAGACAGATAATAAGTAAGGAGATAGAGTCACTGAACAACACATTAGAAAAGATGGACCTAACACACATCTACACTCCACCCAAAAGCAGCAGGATACACATTCTTCTCAAGTGCACATGGAACATTTTTCCAGAATAGATCATATACTAGGCCACAAACAGAGCCTCAGTAAATTCAGAAGGATTGAAATTATACCAACCAACTTCTCATACCACAAAGGTATGAAACTGGAAATAAATTGTTCAGAGAAAACAAAAAAGCTCACAAACACGTGGAGGCTTAACAACATGCTCCTAAATAACCAATGAATCAATGACCAAATAAAAACAGATCAAGCTATATATGGAGACAAATGAAAACAATAACTCAACACTCCAACTTTTGTGGGATGCAGCAAAGGCCACGCTAAGTGGAATGTATATAACAATACAGGCTTACCTCAAGAGAGAAGAACAATCCCAAATGAACAGTCTAAAATCACAATTAATAAAACTAGAAAACGAACAAATAAGGCCCAAGTCAGTAGAACAAGGGACATAATAAAGATTAGAGCAGAAATAAATAAAATTGAGAAGAATAAAACAATAGAAAGAATCAATGAAACTGGGAGCTAGTTCTTTGAGAAAATAAACAAAATAAATAAACCCCTAGCCAGACTTATCAAGAAAAAAAGAGAGTCTACACATATAAACAGATTCAGAATAGAGAAAGGAAAAATCACTACGGACACTACAGAAATACAAAGAATTATTAGAGAATACTATGAAAAATTATATGCTAAAAAATTTGATAACCTAGAAGAGATGGACAACTTTCTAGAAAAATACAACCTTCCAAGGCTGACCCAGGAAGAAACAGAAAATCTGAATAGACCAATTACCAGTAAAGAAATTGAATTGGTAATCAAAAAACTACCTAAGAACCAAATTCCTGGACCAGATGGCTTCACCACTTAATTTTATCAAACATTTAAAGAAGACCTAATACCCACCCTCTTAAAGTTTTCCAAAAAGTAGAAGAGGAAGGAGTATGTTCAAACTCGTTCTATGAGGCCCACATCACTCTAATACCAAAACCAGGCAAAGACAACACACAAAAAAATAAAATTACAGAACAATATCCTTGATGAACATAGATGTAAAAATACTCAACAAAATATGGAGGTTCCTCAAAAAACTAAAAACAGTAATACCATTTGACCCGGGAATTTCACTCCTAGGAATTTACCCAAAGAAAACAAATTCTGATTCAGAAGGACCTATGTTTATTGCAGCACTATTTACAATAGCCAAGATATGGAAGCAACCTAAGTGTCCATCAGTAGATGAAAGGATAAAGAAGAGGTGGTACATATACACAATGGAATACTATTCAGCCATAGGAAAAAACAAATCCTACCATTTGCAACAACATGGATGGAACTAGAGGATACTATGCTCAGTGAAATAAGCCAGGCAGAGAAAGACAAATGTCAAATGATTTCCCTCATTTTTGGAGCGTAACAACAAAGCAAAATTGAAGAAAGAAAATAGCAGCAGACTCACAGACTCTAAGAAGGGACTAGCGGTTATCAAAGGGAGGGGTGAGGGAGGGCGGGTGGGGAGGGAGGGAGAAGGGGATTGAGGGGTATCACGATTAGTGCACATGGTGTGTGTGGAGTTGTAGGGAGGACAGTGTGGCACAGAGAGGAAAAGCAGGGACTCTGGGGCATCTTACTATGCTGATGGATGGTGACTGCAATTGGGTATGGGGGGGACTTGATAATGAGGGGGAATGTAGGAACCACACTGTTTTTCCTGTGAAACCTTCATAAGATTGTATATCAATGATACCTTAATAATAAAAAAAAGAACTCATACAGCTCAATAGCAAAAAAAAAAAAAAATCTGATTAAACAATGGGCAGAGAACCTGAATAGCATTTTTCCAAAGAAAACATACATATGGTCAACAGACACATGAAAAGATGTTCAACATCACTAATCATCAAGGAAATGCAAATCAAAACCACAGTGAGATATCACTGTACACCAGTGAGAATGGTTAGGATTAAGAAGATATGAAATAATGAGTGTTGGTAAGGATATGGAGAAAAGGGAACTCTTGTGCACTGTTGGTGGGAATGTAAATTGGTGCAGCCAGTACGGAAAATGTTATGGAGGTTCCTCTAAAAACCAAAAATAGAAATACCATACAACCCCGTAATTCCACCTCTGGGTATTTACCTGAAGAAAATGAAAACACTAATTTGAAAAGATAAATGCAACCGTATGTTTTTTTGCAGCATTATTTATAACAACCAAGAGGTGGAAACAACCTGTGTACACTGGTAGATGAACAGATAAAGAAGATGTAGTATATATACACAATAGAATATTACTCAGCCATAAAAAAGAATAAAATCTTGCCATTTGCAACAACCTGGATGGACCTAGAGGGTACTATGCTAAATGAAATAAGGTAGACAGAGAAAGACAAACACCATGCAATTTACATCATGTAACTCATTTGAAGAATCTAAAAAACAAATGAAGAAATAAACAAACAAAAAACCCCAGAAACACACTCACAGATACAGAGAACAAAATGGTGGTGGCCAAAGGGGTGGGAAGGGCAAAACAGGTGAAAGGGATTAAGTGGTACAAACTCCCTAATACAAAATAAATAAGTCACAAGGATGAAAAGTACCACGTAGGGAGTAGAGCCAATCACATTGTAATAACTTTATATGGTGACAGATGATAACTACACTTACAGTGGTGAGCATTTCATAATGTATATATATGTCAAATCACTATGTTGTACACATGAAGCTATTATACATATGTATATATATATGTCAAGTATACTTCAATTAAAAATTTTTTTCAGAATAAGTGTGTATTACTACCATAATAAGGGGGAAAAGTTATGTTAAAAAGCCAGATAATACAAAATGAAAAACACAAACACCTCTAATGACTCCCAATGTATCCATGTATACATGGCTCAGCACCAATCTCTAAGGGTCTCCAATCATTAAATTTAATTATCATTTCATGGTTCTAGTCTTTTCCTCTCCTCTTTCTTTCCTATCCTTAGCTTCCAGTTTAATCTTTCTAAAACACTGTGGCCTCTTGTAATTTTACTTCTTAAAAACTCTCAATGATTTCTCATTTTCTGCACAAGAAAGAAATTTTTCAGCCTGGAATTCCTCAAGGTCTTCCATAATTATGGCATTCAATCACCCTCTTCACTTATTATGCACATCCCAGCTCATTGACTATTTACTCTTCTTTTTCTGTTTGTTGCCTACAGCTTTCTGGAACTTGTTCATGTGGTTAACTCTGCCTAGAATGTGCTTTCTCTTCATATGTCCATTTTCTACCTAAGACACATCTTATAGATTATCTTATCCATGGAACATTTGCTAGTTTCTTAGTCACTTGAGAATCCATGGCTCTTTCATCTGTCTTTCCAGGCACTTGTTTTCTTATTTTTTATGTTTTATATTTCCCAATAGACAATGACTTACTTGAGGTAGTATCTTTATCTTACTCATCTTTGTATTCTTCTTACTTAAATATTTATTGACTGAATGTAATTAATCAATGAAGTAGAAAAACTTCCAGAATTCAATATCATTATGTTTAGGTATTTTCAAAGTGCCAGTCTATGGCTTAGATTTCTCTTCCTTTGAACACAGGACACATAGTTAACAGTGTGCAGGTTGGTTCTTACTCTCCAGGTCTGTGATTGAATTAAGTGATTAGTGAACCTAATGGGGTGTAGATCCTTCATCTTACACAAACTCTAAATTATTCTGAGAACAGAGGCATTTCATCTACAGCAGTCTGGTCAGCAATTTTGGTCACCTTACTTTTCCTGTATAAACAGAATTGAGCCTTACTCTCTGGGAAAGGGGACAGAGTGGAAGAACTGAATCTTTCCCCTTACCTTTTTGTGTTGTGTACTGTGGTTCCTCCCAGGACAATCCTCACTCCAGGAGTGGTACGGTTCAGGTTATAAACTGTTAGGGCCTCTTCATAGGTGGCTCCTCCAATTACGAACAAAATGATATCCTGAGGTCTGTAATAATGAAGAAAGTATCATAAAAGGAAATCAGGGCAAAGATTTGTTGTTAGTATTATATATACAGTTTAAATTTCTAAATCTTTCTTTTTTTGGTGGAGGAAGCAGAATTAAAGCAGAATAGAATAAAAGGTTTAAAAAAGTTTTAATTATCTGAAATTGGCAGGAAACAGCAGGAAATGCTGAATAGTGATTTGCTTTATGTTTTTGAGTGGATGTCTTATAATTTCTGTGCTGTGGATTTCAGAATAGCACAATAGTGTTTTGCTGGAACCAAATGTAGAAATATTCTTTTATATTCAAGAGGCTTCAGACTACTTCATGTGACATGATATCAACATAGAAGTAATTTATGCTTGGACTACACATCTCCTTTGTCAAATATTTAGTACAGTGTCATTATAATGGCCTCTGTCAAAGGAACTATTTACAAAATAAAGTATTTTGTAAAATACTGTTATATTTGGATGTCCCCATAACATGAGAATTAGAAACATTTAGCATTTTGAGTGTAGGAAAAGAATGGGACACATAAATTAATGGCAGTTCTCAGAACTCCAACTCTTCTTAAAAATCTTTGTTCCCAGATCCTTTGATAAACCAAGAAAAAGAAACCATGGACACAAACAAACAAAACTGTGGGTGCAGTTTTGTTACTGGACATGCTGATATATCAGCTCAGTCACTAGCCTCATGTAAGTAGCACTGTACAATTTTATTGCGTTCCAATCTTTATCAAAATGGCTTCTTAACGAAAGTGAATAGTCTTCCTATTAGCTCCTCCTGTAGATATCAAGGAAATCACATTATTTTCAAAACTGCTAACGTTTGCCTTGTTTTCTTATGCCCTCAGAAGAAGATAAAATTATTTAATCTTAGTAGGCAAGTAATTTTATTGAATCACTTACTAGACATTGCTTATATCAAGTAGAAGCATCCAGTGTGGAGGTTACAGCATAGAAACATCTTTAATCCAGGGATCTACATGCTTATATAATCATGAAAACAAACAAACCCTACATTTCCTTTCTGTTTCTCTTTCTAAAACACCTTGAAGGAATTAACTGAAGAGTATTTGTTCTTGGGATCTCATGGGAACAGAATCAGATCATGTGGCTATTTAAAAATGTTTAGATGATCTCTGAATTGCAGAGATACTCAATTAAAGGCTCCGAATGATGAAGAGGTGGTTATTTTGCAACTAATTAGTCAATATTGACATTTCTATGTGAATGTGAAACTCAAAATCATGCCTTTGAAATACTAAATTTACTTTTTAAGGAAAGATAAGCTTCACTCAAGACTATCCACCTGAAACAATGTGTTTAGAACCACAATGCTTTAAAAGTTACATGCTATTAAATATTCTACAATCATTTTTTTTCTGTTTTAAAATATACTTTTGACTAGATAAATGTTTGCACATGGTATAAAATACTAAAGGGGATACTGTAAAAAAAGTAAGTTTCCTTGTCACCTTGGTCCTCTTGCACCCGTTTTTCTGTAGAGGCACATACTATTATTTGCCTGTTATGTATCTTTTCAGTGATATGTTTGCATAAATATATATATACATATACATAAGTATATATATGTATTTACTTACCACACACACACACCCACACACACACACACAAATGGAACCATTTTATATGTACTGTTCTGCCCCTTGTCCTTATCTTGGATATGCGGTGCATTTTAAATCTTGGAAGATACCACCAAATTGCTTCACAGGTGTCATTCCACCTGCAATTCAGGAAAATGCCTATTTCTCCACATGCTGTCAGCACCGTATATTTATAAAGGCTTTTAGTCCTTCCAAACTAAGCTGATTACTTGTTCCTCCTCAATACACTTACTTTACTTGGTTCCCAGGATATCACATTCTCAGTTTTCCTTCTTCTTCATTTTTTGGTATTTTTCAGTTTCTCAGGATGGTCTCACTTCCCTGACCTCTTAATGTTAGAGTGCCCAGAGCCCAACCACTGGTCCTCCTTTCTTCTTGATCTACACTTGCTCCCTACATCTACTCTGTCCAGTGTAATAGTCACTAGCCACATAAGGATATTTAAATTTAAATTAATTAAAATAAGATTTAAAAAATTCAGTTTCTCAGGAGAACCAGCCATATTTCAAGTGTTCAGGAGTCACATCCCTAGATTATTTTATGCTGTTTTGTGGTTTTAAATACATCTACTTACTAAATCGCTACCTCCAGCCCAGACCTCTCTCCTAAATGCCAGACTTATCTGCCTACTCGACTTTTCTACTGGGATGTTTAATATGTTTCTCAGTCCAACATATTCAAATCCCTTATCTTACCCTCTAAGCTTGTTCCACCTGTAGTGCTCCCCATCTAAGTTGATGGCCACTCTATCCTTTTAGATGCTTAGGACGAAAACTTTGGAGTCACCTTAACTCCTCCTTTATTGCAGTAATGAAGCTTTCAGTTGGGGATATAGTGAGAGAAGCAGAAGACAGATCATGGAAAGTCTTGAATCTTACAGGCCATGGGGAAATCACTGAAGGGTTTTAATAGGTTACCAAAATCAAATTTCCTTTTTTGAAGGATAATTTTGGAAGCTGTGTGAGAGTGAACTGGGCACTGCTGGTGGGAAAAGCTGGAGAACAAAAGGCTTCTGTAAGACTTCTAAGGAGATTTGATAAAAGATGGAGATTTCATCTGACAAATAAATACCAGGAGTGGAGAGGGGCTACTGGATATAGAAGACACAAAAAACATATACTCTTTTGTATTTGGTCAATGGGAGGAGAAAGGAAGAGTCCATGACAACTTTAAAACTTCTGGTTTTGGTGACTAGATATAGTGGTTTAGATTTGAGAAGAAAGAAAGCAAGACTGATTTACTGAAAGTAAGGCAGAAACATGCTGTGTTGGAGATACCTGTGGAACATCCCAATGGAGATGTCCACAAGACATCTGGATATTCAGGTCTGGTGATTTCCTTGAATAAAGGTGGCAGCTGAAGTCGTGGGAAAAGGTGAGTTTTACCTATGGAAATCATGTACAATGAGAAGAGAAACAAAAGACAGAATTTTGGGGAAGTCTTTAATATTTTCAAGATAAATAAGAAGAGTGAGCAGCAAAGGCACCTGGAAAGAAAATTGTCAGAAAAGTAAGGGAACCAGAAGGGAGAGGCCAAGGGACCAGTGAGTTTCAAGAGTAGAATGGCTAACAATGTTAAATGAAGTAATGGGGTAAATAAGGTGAGGATTCAGAGATGACTGTGCATATTCTTTTTTTTTTTTTTAACTGTGGGAGAGAGGCTGAGGTCTTCATGACCACAGACATATAAAGTAGCAACCTGAGAGGATCTGAGCGGACATTCTTGCACCATACAGTTGCCTTTGGTTTTCCTTTTCTTTTTTTTTATAGTTATTTGTTTCTATTAATTTTTTTATTTTGCTATCATTAATGTACAATTACATGAACAATATTATGGTTACTGGACTCCCCAGTTATCAAATCCCCACCACATACCCCATTACAGTCACTGTCCATCAGCGTAGTAAGATGCTATAGAGTCACTACTTGTCTTCTCTCTGTTATACTGCCTTCCCCGTGTCCCCCCGCTACATTATATGTGATAATCGTGATGCCCCTTTTTCCGCCTTATCTCTCCCTTCCCTCCCATCCTCCTCAGTCCCTTTCCCTTTGGTAACTGTTAGTCCATTCTTGGGTTCTGTGAGTCTGCTGCTGTTTTGTTCCTTAGTTTTTTCTTTGTCCTTGTACTCCACAGAGTATGAGGGAAATCATTTGGCACTTGTCTTTCTCCACCTGGCTTATTTCACTGAGCATAATACCCTCTAGTTCCATCCATCTTGTTGCAAATGGAAGGATTTGTTTTCTTCTTATGGCTGAATAATATTCCATTGTGTATATGTACCACCTCTTCTTTATCCATTCACCTGCTGATGGACACTTAGGTTGCTTCCATTTCTTGGCTACAGTAAATAGTGCTGTGATAAACATAGGGGTGCATATGTCTTTTTCAAACTGGGCTGCTGCATTCTTAGGGTAAATTCCTAGGAGTGGGACTCCTGGGTCAAACGGTATTTGTATTTTGAGTTTTTTGGGGAGCCTCCATACTGCTTTCCACAATGCTTGAACTATTTTACATTCCCACCAGCAGTGAGGGTTCCCCTGTCTCCACATCCTCGCCTATATTTGTTGTTGTTTGTGTTTTGGATGTTGGCCATCCTAACTGGTGTGAGGTGATATCTCATTGTGGTTTTAATTTTCATTTCTCTGATAAGGATGTGGAGCATCTTTTCATGTGCCTGTTGGCCATCTGAATTTCTTCTTTGGAGAAGTGTCTGTTCAGCAAATTTTTTAATTGGCTTATTTGCTTTTTGTTGAGGTGCATGAGCTCTTTGTATATTTTGGATGTCAACCGCTTATCGGATATGTCATTTATGAATATATTCTCCCATACCGTAGGATGTCTTTTTGTTCTACTGATGGTGTCCTTTGCTGTACAGAAGCTTTTTAGTTTGATATAGTCCCACTTGTTCATTTTTGCTTTTGTTTCCCTTGCCCGGGGAGATATGTTCATGAAGAAGTTGCTCATGTTTATGTCCAAGAGATTTTTGCCTATGTTTTTTTTCTAAGAGTTTTATGGTTTCATGACTTACATTCAGGACTTTGATCCATTTTGAGTTTACTTTATCCAGTTTCATTCCCTTACATGTAGCTGTCCAGTTTTGCCAACACCAGCTGTTGAAAAGGCTGTCATTTTCCCATTGTATATCCATGGCTCCTTTATCATATATTAATTGACCACATATGCTTGGGTTTATATCTGGGCTCTCTAGTCTGTTCCATTGGTCTATGGGTCTGTTCTTGTGCCAGTACCAAATTGTCTTGATTATTGTGGCTTTGTAGTAGAGCTTGAAGTCAGGGAGCATAATTCCTCCTGCTTTGTTCTTCCTTCTCAGGATTGCTTTGGCTATTTGGGGTCTTTGGGGTTCCATATGAATTTTAGAACTATTTGCTCTAGTTCATTGAAGAATGCTGTTGGTATTTTGATAGGGATTGCATTGAATCTCTAGATTGCTTTATGCAGGGTGGCCATTTTGACAATACTAATTCTTCCTATCCATGAGGATGGGATTTATTTCTATTTATTGGTGTCTTCTTTAATTTCTCTCATGACTGTCTTGTAGTTTTCAGGGTATAGATCTTTTACCTCATTGGTTAGGTTTATTCCTAGGTATTTTATTCTTTTTGATACAATTGTAAATGGAAGTGTTTTCCTGATTTTTCTTTCTGCTAGTTCATTGTTAGTATACAGAAATGCAACAGGTTTCTGTGTTTTAATTAATTTTGTATCTTGCAACTTTGCTGAATTCAGGTATTACTTATAGTAATTTTGAGGTGGATTCTTTAGGTTTTTTTTTTATGTACAGTATCATGTCATTTATAAACAGTGACAGTTTAACTTCTTCTTTACCAATCTGGATGCCTTTTAGTTTTTGTGTTGCCTGATTGCTGTGGTAGGATCTCCAGTACTATGTAGAATAAAAGTGGGGCAAGTCCGCATCCCTGTCTTGTTCCTAATTTTAGCTTTTAGCTGTTAACTATGGCTGTGGGTTTGTCATATATGGCCTTTATGATGTTGAGGTACTTGCCCTCTATACCCATTTTGTTGAGAGTTTTTATCATGAATGGATGTTGAATTCTGTCAAATGCTTTTTCAGGATCTATGGAGATGATTATGTGGTTTTTGTTGATGTGGATGATGATGATGGATTTTCAAATATTGTACCATCCTTGTATCCCCGGAATAAATCCCACTTGATTATGATGGATGATCTTTTTAATATATTTTTCATTGGGTTTGCTAATATTTTGTTTACTGTTTTTACATCTATGTTCATTAAGGATATTGGAGTGTAATTTTTTTTTTGTGGTGTCTTTGTCTGGTTTGGGTATTAGAGTGATGCTGGCCTCTCTTCTCTCTTTATGCTCTCTCCTTAAGTAATCTTACCTCATTCCACAGCTTCTAATATCATTCAGTTCTTGTTGACTCCCAATTTAATATTTAACATTTCCACTTGGTTATCTAGTAGGCACCTGCAGCTTAATTACAGAATGCTTAATTTCCCCCCAAAACCTGAGAGTTATTCTTGACTTCTCTCTTACCCTTCTCCCATCAATCCACTCCATTACATAAATATTGATTCTACCTTCTCTCCAGCTTCCTTATACCAACTGCTTTCATTTCTTACCTGGACTACTTAGCTGCCTGCTAAGTAGTCTCCCTGATTCCATTTTTGCCTTCAACAATCCATTTTCCCCACAAAGTGATCTTTTAATACATAATTCAATTCATGTCACTTACATGCTTATAGCTTCTCAATGGCTTCCTGTGACATTTAAGTGAAAAAAAACCCCACCTCTTTACAAGGACCTATACAAACCTATGGGACTTAGCCCTACTTATCTTTCCAACTTATTTCCTCTTTACTCACTACATTCCAACCACTATGCTTCTTTCTGTTCCATAAACTTTCCAAGTTCTCTTTCTCCAAGGCCTTTGCTTTGATGTTCTCTCTGTCTGGGATACTTCTTCTCCTAATCATTATGTGACCTGCTCTTTCTTGTAATTCAAAAGTCATCTTAAATATCACTTCCTCAGAGAAGTTCTATCTCAAGTAGCTGTCCTCACCTCTATAAAGTTACTTTGTATCTCATCACTTTATTTTCTCAATAGCACTATTTCATTCAAATTGTATTCTTTATTTGTTTACCAGTTTACTGTCTCCTTCATGTAAGTTCCTTGAGGGCAGGTACCTTGTCTTTCCTGTCACTTCTATTTCCCCAGAAGCTACACCAGTTCTTGACATGCTGTAGGCACTCAATAAATATGTTATTTAAAAGGGTCAAATAATTGAATTATTACTATATATGTATTTTGGTAAGAGTGACAAATGCTAACAAGTGACAAATGTGCATTTTGTTGGAAGAGCAACATATTGAGCCTTGCTTGGAAATGAATCCAAATTAGAACGGTTTTCTGTCATGAACTAATCATGCACAGTGTCCTCTTCTGGTGGTCTATGCTGTCCCTTTAACAATAAGTAGATCATTGCTTGTTCAGTAATTCTTATATGAAATTCATAAGAATATTAATATTTTTATTATTATCATATTAATTAGAAAGCTATTTAGTAGAGTTATACTGTTTTTCAAAAAACCTCTAGGATAAGTGAATAGCTTTGGGCTGTTTTTCATTCTTCTCACTTAGTTGACATTTCTGAATCTTGATGCCAAGATCCTTAAACATTTTATCTTAATGGTTGTACTCTCTGAATTGAACCCCAGATGTTCTGCCTCTCAACCTTGGATATTTTAAAAGACAACTCCTTTCTGTTCTGTTACTAAATTAGTGTATATTTTTTAAAGGAACAAAGTGAAAAAATATGCTTTATCATATAAAATGTCATCTGTGTACCTCAACACATTTTTCTCCTTTCAGAAATTCATTATACTTATAAAACACTAATCTTCCAAGGTTCTTAGATTATGATTAGCTGAAAAAAACGGAAGAATTATGGCAATAGTAACAGTTCTCACATCAATCTAGCCAACAGAATTCAGCTACATGTATTAGGCTTGTTATAACATAGGTTCCCAATAAAAAACACACAAGACTATAATTTATAATTAGGTAGAATTTGTGTATATTTAAAATATCAAGTTGGCCTAAGTAAATTGTTCTGGACAAGTTTTGTTTTTATTAAAACTAACAAATCACTGGATTAAAAAGACAATTAATTGCTTCCTTCAGTTATACCCAAAAAGAAAGCTATCCTTTTCTTCTGTGTAACAAATGGCCTTTGTTAAATATGTCTGTTTGCATGCTGGCCACATTTGGCTAAGTCCAGTCCTTACCAAAAATAGTAACAACCTGCTCTGGAAGGCAGTCAAGCAGCAAATCTATTTTTGGCTTTAATGCTTGAAATGTCAAATGTTAAATGCCATGGAAATGAACCTTAAATGGCAAAGTAAACTGGTCTGATACTAAAGGACAGAATACAAGTATTTGGGGGTGCTCCAAAACACCTGCTTCTTTATTCCAAAAGATGTAATATTTCAGGCTTAGCAAGTGAATTTATATCTAACTTTGACACATAATCTTAGAATTGAAACAAAAGGGAAAGGAGGAGTAGAATGATACAAGCTTAGTTGTAATCCCTCATATTACCTCTAAATGTCCTATTTTCTTAGTGTTTCTGGTTTTTATTATTAATATCTTTGTTGTCTTACCTGTCTCTGAGTGTGCTGGGCCCTAGATAAGGGTACAGATTTTCCTTAAGCTTTCCTTTGATGAGATGGTCCAGGGTTTCATGTAGGAAAGGTTGGTGCTGAGTATATACATTTTCTACTCCCTAAGACAGGGGAAAATGTTTGTTATGTCATTTTTGGGAAACTCACAATTTAACAGTTAATGATACTCATATCAGAGAAGGACATGCACTCAATAGATTTCATGAGATAGATTCAAATAGGAATTTTAGGAGAATTTTACAGTTAAATAATTAAAAAAACTATTTTCATCAAATTAGAAATACCCCAATCTCATAAAAGTACTCTGTCATTTAAAACTATTATAAAATGACTTTAAAAATGAAATTGCTTAAATCTTTTGTTATCTCTTCATTGACTCTCATCCTTTTGTGAAAATGTTATATGATAAGTATAGCAAACAAATAAAAGGACCATGTAAAAAAGGAGTCTAGAAAGACTCAGGCAAATGGAAAAAATTCAGGAAACATAAGGAAGGCTGGCAGATTAAAACTCATTTTTTACTATCTTAAGAAAATAGGTTAGTATTTTTAAAAGATCTACAATTGTTTGCTTTGTCGTTAATTTCCTTCAAACTACCTAACAAGTCTTAAATTATAAACAAATGGAGTAAAATAGTATGCCTAATAGACCTGTCTATCTTTTCACTCTTGGGCATTTCCTGGAAATATCTTACTCCTTACTGCTCAGCATTTGGTCGAATGCTGATGCTGCTCCCAAATAGAAAGCGTAGCCCATAGAGAAAGAAAAGGCTTTCAGGAGGATGTCTGTTCAATTTCATTTAATTGCCATACTACTAAATCAGCAGCAATCCTAAAGTTACTTTGAGATCATGTTCATTCACTCTCAGCCTCAGGAGCTTCCACTCTTTCTCATTTAGGAAAGAAAGCATAGAGAAGGTGTCATACCTTCAATCCTTTGAGAAATTGTTTGGTAATAGCCACAGCATCTTTGGGGCTGAAGAGGTCACTTCCTCTGACCCGTTTACCACCATATTCGACAACTGCAGATACGAGCTATTAAAAAAAAGAGAGAGAGAAACAACCTTATTGTTTGGGGATAAGGAAACTCATTTTATAAGAATATAACTTTATTAAGGAAATGAAGACATGAGAGGACAAAATTATACATTTCTGTGAATAAAAACAGTATGACCTATCATTTATCAGAGCTAAAAATACAATAGTAGAGTTAGTTTTTGTTTAGTGGGATTAATATATTATAAATTTGGTTACCTTTCGATACTTCTCAGAAACACCTTTATTCCTGAGGTCCATCATTAGTCCTGGTAGGCTACTGCTGCTGTGTCGCTCGTAATGTAGAGCATAAAGCATCACTAGGCGGGCAGCATCAGACTCTGTCACTTTGGGGTTCTGCAGCAGCCTCTTTACGTTCTGAAGAAAGAGAGAACTGATACTTATTCCCCTTTACTTGAGTGATGTATTATATCTCATCAAAGTATTGAGTGGCATACAATCTAACAGAGTATTGAGTGGCATACAATCTAACAAAGTATTGAGTGGCAGTCATACATCTGAGTTCATGACTAAGATTACTAGCATGGCAGTGTACAGGTCATAGGTTTATCAACTGCTTCAACTATAGAAAGTTAAATGTCTTTTGCCTAAGGTAAAAATTAAATAAGGAAATAAATTCCCATTGTAATGGCTTTAAGACAAAAGTGAATTTAACTATGCATAGTTCGTCTTTTCTTTCCTTTGATGAGATGGTCTAGGTTGCAATGTCCTTGCTAAAACAGGGAACATATACTATTTCTACCATTTCAGTCAATACAGCACACAACAGAACCAAACAGTTGACCTGAAAACTACTACTTTCTCTTGGTATTAGTGACTGACGAGGGAAATGAAGACAAGCTGGTAGAATTTTTACATAGGCAGACTGAGTTTAACCTCCAAGAAGCATCAGATGTAACAATATGTTTCAACATGGCCTATAGAGATAAGGGTATGTAATAGCATGTAATCTCTAAATTGAACATGTATGACTTAAGAGGGGAGGTACTGACAGTAAAGGAAGCTAGATGAAATGTTTAGGTTTGTCAATCCTTATATTAGGGGCTTCCCTATAGCACAGATTTAAATTTATTATGCAGCAGAACAAATTAATTTAAGCCAACAAATACTTTTTGATCCCCCTCTAAGGATAAGGCACTGTGCCAGGCAATGGAGGGGATAAAGAGATGACTTAGAGACAGTTTCTGTCCTCAGTGAGTTCACCGACAATGGGCTGAAGAGGGATGAAACAAGCATAGCCCATTCTGCTACAAAGCACTTTATGACATTGGTAAATATGGGAAAGGGCATCAGTTTAACACAGAAGGCATATTCGATTATAAATAATTTTTCCAGTATGTTAATATTTAGAAGAGACCAGGGGCAAGCTTCCTCTTTACCAATATGTTAAGAAAAAAAGATGGAAACCCTACAGAAGTGTTTCCTGCAAAAAGTAGCTGGATTTGTAGCTTTAAGAACTGTTGCACTTTCTACTATATTTAAGCTATCTGGAGAAAGGGCAAGTGCAAATGAAAGGATGCAAAGATATTTTTCTGTGTTAAAAGCAATATAAAACAACAACCCATTATTTACAGAAGATATGAATATATATAGAAAACCCTAAGACTCCACTAAAGATATATTAGAATAACTGGATTCAGCAAAGTTGCAGGATATAAAACCATACAGAAATCTGTTGCATTCCTATATACTAACAATGAACTAGCAGAAAGAGAAATAAGGAAAACAATTCCATTTACAATTGCATCATAAAGAATAAAATACCTAGGAATAAACCTAACCAAGGAGGTGAAAGACCTGTACTCTGAAAACTATAAAGAAAGTAAAGAAGACACAAGTCAATGGAAATCTATCCCAGGATCATGGACAGGAAGAATTAATATTGCCAAAATGGCCATTCTGCCCAAAGCAATCTACAGATTCAATGTAATCTCTACCAAAATACCAACTAGAACAAATAGTTCTAAAATTCATATGGAAACAAAAATGACCCCAAATAGCCAAAGCAATCCTGAGAAAAAAGAACAGAACTAGGGGATTATGCTCCCTGACTTCAAGCTATACTACAAAGCTACAATAATCAAAACAGTATGGTACTGGCACAACAACAGACCCATAGATCAGTGGAACAGAAGAGAGAGCCTAGATATAAACCCATGCATATATGGTCAATTAATGTACAGTAAAGGAGCCATGAATATACAACGGGAAAAGATAGTCTTTTCAATAACTGGTGTTGGGAAAACTGGACAGGTAAATGTAAGAGAATGAAACTGGATTACTTTCTAGCTCCATACACAAAAGTAAACTCAAAATGGATTAAAAACCTAAATGTAAGACATGAAGCCATAAAATTCTTAGAAGAAAACGTAGGCAAATATCTCTCAAACATAAGCATGAGCAATTTTTTTCCTGGACACATCTCCTCAGGCAAGGGAAACAAAATAAAAAAATGGAAAGTGGGACTACATCAAAAGCTTCTGCACAGCAAAGGGCACTATCAGCAGACAAAACAAAAGGGCAACCTACAGTATGGGAGAATATATCCATAAACGATTTATCCAATAAGGGGTTAACATCCAAAATATATAAAGAACTCATACACACTCAATACCAAAAAAGCAAATAACCCAATTAAAAAAAATGGCAGAGGACCTGAACAAACATTTTTCAGAGAGAGAAATACAGATGACCAACAGGCACATGAAAAGATGCTCCACATCAGTAATCATCAGGGAAATGCAAATTAAAGGCACAGTGAGATATCACCAGTCAGAATGGCTACTATCCAAAAGACAAGAAATAACAAGTGTTGGTGAGGATATGGAGAAAAGAGAACCCTCTACACTGTTGGTGGGAATGTAAATTGGTGCAGCCACTATGGAAAGCAGTATGGAGGCACCTCCAAAAACTAAATATAGAAATACCATACGACCCAATAATTCCATCCCTAGGAATTTACCCAAGGAAAACAAAATCTCTGATTTGAAAAGATATATGCACTCCTATGTTTACTACCACATTATTTACAATAGCCAAGATATGGAAGCAGCCAAAGTGTCCATCAAAAGATGAATGGATAAAGAAGATGTGGTACATATTTACCACATAATGGAATATTATTCAGCCATAAAAAAGAAATCCTGCCATTTGCAACAACATGGATTGACCTAGAGAGCATTATGCTCAGTGAAATAAGCCAGGTGGAGAAAGACAAATACCATATGATTTCACTTATATGTGGAATCTAAAAACAAAACAAAATGAACAATGATTGTAGCAGACGCACAGTCACTGAGAAGTGATTGGTGATTACCATGGCAGAAGAGGTGGGATGGGTACATGGGGAGAGTGAAGGGAATGGAGGCACAGAAATCTCAGTCATAATATAAGTTGGTTATGGAGATGGAAGTGCAGCAGGGAGAATATAGCCAATGGTTCTGTAACATCTTCCTATGTTTACAGGTAGAACTGCACTAGTTGGGGTGAGGATTTAATAATGAATGTAATTTGAATCACCGTGTTGTATACTTGAAACCAATATAATACTGTATACCAACTATACTTCAATAAAAAATACACTTAAAACCCCCCTAAAACTGATTTATGTCCCCATACTGTAATTTTAATTTTGATGAAATTAGTCTGTATGAGAAGCAAATGTTTTGAGAACTTGTATTTTGAAGAATAAAACATAAATCCCAGGAATAAGGCCACAAAGGATGGAACAAGTATATTTCTAGGCACAAATGTCTACAGAGATTTAACTTTGCTAATATTTTTATTAGGATTTTTATTATTTTTATTAGGGCTCTGATTACAAAGCTATATAGATTTTTTCTTATTTTTAGTTCTATAGATTTTAAGTGATCTGCTTATAACTCTTGTCTTCCATAACCCCTGCTTACTTTTAGTGTATGATTTTTCAGAATGTGAGGCTTTTCAGGAACACATAGGTAGTATTATAACAAAAGCATATGTATGAAAAAAACAAAACAAAAACCCAAAACTGAAAACCAGTGCAATGGGTGGAAGGGGACACAAAGTGAAGAGAAGTACATCTAGGTGCTGAGAAATCAAGAATGACTTCTTGAAGGAGATGACATTTGCAAAAGGCGCTAAAGAATCAGGAAGTGTTGGAATTAGTTAAGAGACTGAAAGAGGAGATGCTATTAATAGGAATATGGTAATCAGAGAAAGAAATTGTTTGGGTTGAAACACTGGTAAGAGCCTTAGAAGGCATGGATTTTGAGGACGTAACTAGTATCTGTATAGTACTTTACAACTTACAAGATGCTTTCAAATACATTATCTTTCAGTACTTCATAACAACCAGGTCTAATGTCTAGAACTCTTTTTTTCACAGCAGAGGGACTATGATGAAATGAGGAACCTTTCAGGTAGCTTTCAAGTAGAAAGTTCTCTGAGTAGGTGTCCTGCTGTTGCTCTTCTGGGTGAACGTTTCACTACATCATTCTAAGTGTTCAAAAAGGAAGAAATTTCTACAGATGTAAACCCTGCAGTCATAAGAATTTCCCAGCTTTTTTCCTTTTGTGGTAGCTTTTCCACAGAACAGTCACTGAATATAGACTATTTACAATATCTGTTCAAATGGTCTACTAGTTTCTACTATAATGTAAAGAAATTTCAGGTGTACAAATTATTATCAAGTAAAAATACTCAACTTCATATGTATCTCAATCAACTTGGCAGAAGTTTAAAATATCCACTAGGATCTCTGTTGTCACTTTTCTTATAGGAACAATGGTTCATTTCCTGCCCTTGTGGAGCTTTCTTTCTACCTTAAATTTACTCAATTTCTGGCTGACCTCTGCACTTTTCAGTAAATCTGAGATACTTCCATAATTACAAACCCACAAAACTGGTAGGGAAAAAAGACTACTTGCAGCAATCTTCCTATACCCTTCTCTTTCTATTTCAAAGAACTCCCTTTCTAATTACCTTCACTTGGATCTTGATTCCTGGCTCTTTCCTACTGAAAAATCCACTTCTATTCCTTGAGATTTGGTACTGATATTCAGAATGCCTAGCTTGGCTCTTAGCTATCCCTTAAGGACTTGGCCCAGATATGATCCAAGATTATTTTGAGGAGACTACTTTGTTTACTTTTGAGTCCTTAGGACTCTACCAATGGCTCGGGTCAGTGTTCTGGAAGATTTATCTATTCCCTCATGAAAAGAAATCTGTAAGTGCAAACTGAGTTCTTTCTCTCAGCTCTGTAAGTCCTTGAAAAAGCAGGGCCTTTTTTGTCTACCTGGATCCCATGTTATCCTTTTACTTAATTTTGAACTATTTCCCTCTTGACTATGAGACTCACCAACTTGACAGACAGTGTCAAACATTACATTGAGATTCCAATGTATTAACCAGAGAAGAGGAGAAAAAGAATGTGAGAGACTTCTAATTACATAGCAGGTATGTGCTACATGGTGGTATTTACATGTTGGAAATAGGACTGAATTATATAATGAACTTCAGGGTTTCTCTTTTCTTACTAAATTTTCTATAAGCCTTGAGACTATCAAAAGAGTATGTTTTTATATTGGTACATAATAACAATGACTGAATAAAGAGTAAAACAGAAAAGTACAGTCTATTTAAGAAGATAGTATTAGGGGAGATTCTCAAGCGTGATAGGGTGATGGAAATCTCCTCCCAAAACCATATACATTTTGAAAAAACAGCAAATACAACTATTCCTAAAAGAGTGACCGGAAGATACAGTACACGAACCAGGCTACATCTGCGAGAGCCCAACATCTTACGGAAAAGGGTAGGATACAAAGCCATGACCTGGCGGGACATGAGCACTCCCCAGCCCCAGCTTAATGGTGGGAGGAAGGGAATCAGAGTGGGGAGGGGTGGAAGCACAGGACTGCTAAATAACCAGCCCTGGTGGTCTGCCCCAGGAGCACAGACAAACATTGCACAGTGCACTGGATATTGGAGGAGTGGAAAAGCAAGGTCCGAGATTGAGACTGCGAACGGGTTTCCACAGCTGGCTGTCCTGGGACAAAAGAAAAGTGGGTGCTTTAAAAGTCTTAAAAGGGACAAGGGTTTAACAGGTGGACAAAACTGTCCTGGCACACTCAGCCCAGCAGGCTGGGAACTTTAAGGAACTTCAGGTGCCCTAACCCCCTGGGTGGCAACGCAGCTTCAAACCCCATCGCGGTGATAAGCAGCCCACCGTTCCTTCCCCGCTGCCGGCACTGCAAGCAAACTGGCTGACCCATCATTGCTGTGGAACAGCTGGGGAGCAGCCCTACCTAAGCAACCACACAGCTTAGCACAGAGGCTTCTCCCAGTGTGCAGCTAACCGGCCCAGACCCAGAGGCTGCTCTCTGTGTGTGGTTGACCGGCACAGACAGCGGAGACGGGCGCGGAGACTGTAATGCACAAAGAGGCTTTGCTCTTGTGGCAGAACATGCGCTGCTGGCCTGCAACCCCCACCATTGCCTAGGTCATCTTGAAGGCCGCCCTGCCCATGGTACCTTAGCAGATTAACCCAGAGGCTGCTCCCTGCGTGTGGTTAACCAGCACAGACAGAGGAGGCAGGCAAGGTGACAGGCAAGCAGGAAGGGGCTTTGTTCTCCCAGCTGACAAACGTGCCACTCACTGGTGACCACTCCCAATGCCATGAAAAGGCAGAAGAAACTTGTTCAGTCCAAAATCCCTCAAACACCAGAGAGAGGGCTTGGTGAGATTGAAAACACCAATCTACCTGAAAAAGAATTCAAAATAAAAGTCATCAGCATGCAGATGGAGCTACAGAGAAATATTCAAGAGCTAAGGGATGAATTCAGGAGGAAGATTACAGAAATGAAACAAACACTGGAAGGATTTAAGAGCAAACTGGATGAGGTGGAACAAACTGTTAATGGAACAGAAATAAGAGAACAGAAATACAGAGAAGCTGAGGCAGAGAGAGATAAAAAAATCTCTAGGAATGAAAGAATATTAGAGAACTGTGTGACAAATCCAAACAGAACAATATTCGCATAATAGGGGTACCAGAAGATGAAGAGAGAGAAAAAGGGATAGAGAGTGTCTTTGAAAAAATAATTGCTGAAAACTTCCCCAAGGTGGAGAAGGAAATAGTCTCTCAGACCATGGAAGCCTACAGATCTCCCAACACAAGGGACCATGGAGGACAACACCAAGACATATAATAAATAAAATGGCAAAGATTAAAGACAAGGACAGGGTATTAAAGGCAGCCAGAGAGAGAAAAAAAATCACCTACAAAGGAAAATCCATCAGGCTATCATCAGATTTCTCAGCAGAAACCTTACAGGCCAGAAGGGAAAGGCATGACATATTCAATGCAATGAAACAGAAGGGCCTCGAACCAAGAATACTGTATCCAGCAAGATTATCATTTAAACTGGAAGGAGGGATTAAACAATTCCAAGATAAGCAAAAGTTGAGGGAATTACCTCCAACAAACCATCTCTACAATGTATTTTAAAGGCACTGTTCTAGATGGGAGTAAGCCTAAGGATAAATAGCTGTCACCAGAGAAAATAAAACCACAGCAAAGAAAGTAGACCAACCAAATACGAACTAAAGGCAAAATAAAATCAGCTATCCACAAAATCAGTCAAAGGAAACACAAAGAGGACAGAATAAAACACCTAACATATAAAGAGTGGAGGAGGAAGAAAAAGAAGGAAGAGAAATAAAGAATTATCAGACTGTGTTTATAATAGCATAATAAGTGAGTTAAGTTAGACTGTTAGATAGTAAAGATGCTACCCCTGAACCTTTGGTAACCGTGAATCCAAAGCCTGCAATGGCAATAAGTACGTATCTACCGATAATCACCCTAAATGTAAATGGACTGAATGCACCAATCAAAAGACACAGTAACAGAATGAATAAAATAGCAAGACCCATCTATATGCTGCCTACAAGAGACTCACCTCAAACACAAAGACATACACAGACTAAAAGTGAAGGGATGGAAAAAGATATTTCATGCAAACAATAGAGAGAAAAAAGCAACAAGTTGCAGTACGTGTATCAGACAAAATAGACTTTAAAACAAAGATAGTAACAAGAGACAGGAAGGACATTACCTAATGATAAAGGGGTCAGTCCAACAAGAGGATATAACCATTATAAATATATATGCACCCAACACAGGAGCCCCTACATATGTGAAACAAATACTAACAGATTTAAAAGGAGAAATAGAATGCAATGCATTTATTTTAGGAGACTTCAATACACCACTCACTCCAAAGGACAGATCAACCAGACAGAAAATAATATGGACACAGAGGCACTGAACAACACACTAGAACAGATGGACCTAACAGACATCTACAGAACTCTACACCCAAAAGCAGCAGGATACACGTTTTTCTCAAGTGCACATGGAACATTTTCCAGAACAGACTACATACTAGGCCACAAAAAGAGCCTCAGTAAATTAAGAAAGATTGAAATTGTACCAACCAGCTTCTCAGATGACAAAGGCATAAAACTAGTAATAAATTGTACAAAGAAAAAGAAAGGCTCACGAACACATGGAGGCTTAATAACATGCTCCTAAATAATCAATGGATCAATGACTAAATTAAAACAGAGATCAAGCAATATATGGAGACAAATGAAAACAACAGCACAATGCCCCAACTTCTGTGGGATGCGGCGAAGGCAGTTCTAAGAGGAAAGTATATAGCAATTCAGGCGTATTTAAAGAACGAAGAACAATCCCAAATGAATAGTCTAAATTCACAATTATTGAAACTTGAAAAAGAAGAACAAATGAGGCCCAAAGTCAGCAGAAAGAGGGACATAATAAAGATCAGAGAAGAAATAAATAACATTAAGAAGAATAAAAAAATAGAAAAAATGAATGAAAACAAGAGCTGGTTCTTTGAGAAAATAAACAAAATAGATAAATGCCTAGCCAAATTTTTCAAGAAAAAAAAAGAGTCTACACTCATAAACAGAATCAGAAATGAGAAAGGAAAAATCACTACAGACACACCACAGAAATACAAAGAATTATTAGACAATATTATGAAAATCTATATGCTAACAAATCTCTATGTAACCTAGAAGTAATGGACAATTTTCTAGAAAAATACAACCTTCCAAGAATGACCCAGGAAGAAACAGAAAATCTAAATAGACCAAATACCAGCAATGAAATTGAATTGGTAATCAAAAACCTACCCAAGAACAAAACCCCTGGACTAGATGGATTCACTGCTGAATTTTACCAGACATGTAGAGAAGACATAATACCCATTCCTCTTAAAGTTTTCAAAAAATAGAAGAGGAGGGAATACTTCCAAAATCATTCTATGAAGCCTGCATCACTCTAATACCAAAACCAGGCAAAGACACCACAGAAAAAGACTACAGACCAATATCCCTAATGAACACAGATGCAAAAATACTCAACAAAATATTAGCAAACAGAATTAAAAAATACATCAAGAAGATCATACACCATGATCAAGTGGGATTCATCTCAGGGATGAAAGGATGGTACAACATTCGAAAATCCATCAACATCATCCACCACATCAACAAAAAGGACAAAAACCACATGATCATCTCCATAGATGCTGAAAAAGCACTCGACAAAATTCAACATCCATTCATGATAAAAACTCTCAACAAAATGGGTATAGAGGGCAAGTAGCTCAACATCATAAAGACCATATATGACAAACCCACAGCCAACATTATACTTAACAGTGAGAAACTGGAAGCTTTTCCCCTAAGATCGGGAAAAAGACAAGTACGCCCACTCTCCCCACTTTTATTCAATATAGTTCTGGAGGTCCTAACCACAGCAACCAGACAACGCAGAGAAATAAAAGGTATCCAGATTGGTAAGGAGGAAGTCAAACTGTCCCTGTTTGCAGATGACAATATTGTATATAAAAAACCCTAAAGAATCCACTCCAAACTATCTGAGTTCAGCAAAGCTGCGGGATACAAAATTAATACCCATAAATCTGTTGCATTCCTATACACTAATGATGAACTAGCAGAAAAAGAAATAGGAAAACAATTCCATTCACAATTGCATGAAAAAGAATAAAATACCTAGGAATAAACCTTACCAAGGAAGTGAAAGACCTATAGTCTGAAAACTACAAGACATTCATGAAAGAAATTAAAGAAGAAACCAATAAATGGAAACACATCCCATGCTTATGGATAGGAAAAATTAATATTGTGAAATGGGCATCCTGCCTAAAGCAATCTACAGATTCAATGCAATCTCTATCAAAATACCAACAGCATTCTTCAATGAACTAGAGCAAATAGTTTTAAAATTCATATGGAAGCACAAAAGACCCCGAATAGCCAAAGCAATCCTGAGAAGGAAGAATAAAGCTGGGGGAAATTACACTCCCTGACTTCAAGCTCTACTACAAAGCTACAGTAATCAAGACAATTTGGTCCCGGCAATAGAACAGACCCATAGACCAATGGAACAGACTAGAGACCCAGATATAAACCCAAGCATATACGGTCAATTAATATACAATAAAGGTGCCATGGATATACAATGGGGGAATGACAGCCTCTTCAACAGCTGGTGTTGGCAAAACTGGACAGCTAGATGTAAGAGAATGAAACTGGATTATTGCCTAACCCCATACACAAAAGTAAACTCAAAATGGATCAAAGTCCTCAATGTAAGTCATAAATCCATAAAACTCTTAGAAAAAAATATAGGCAAAAATCTCTTAGACATAAACATGAGCAACTTCCTCATGAACATACCTCCCTGGGCAAGTGAAACAAATGCAAAAATGAACAAGTGGGACTATAAGAAATTAAAAAGCTTCTGTACAGCAAAGAACACCATCAGTAGAACAAAAAGCATCCTACAGTATCGGAGAATATATTCATAAATGCATATCTGATAAGGGGTTGACATCCAAATTATATAAAGAGCTCACGCACCTCAACAAACAAAAAGCAAATAAGCCAATTTAAAAAATGGGCAGATGATCTGAACAGACACTTGTCCAAAGAAGAAATTCAGATGGCCCATAGGCATATGAAAAGATGCTCCACATCCCTAATCATCAGAGAAATTAAAACCACAATGAGATATCACCTCATACCAATTAGGATGGCCAACATCCAAAAGACAAGCAACAATAAATGTTGGCAAGGATGTGGAGTAAGGGAACCTTCCTACACTGCTGGTGGGAATTTAAGCTAGTTCAACCATTGTGGAAAGCAGTATAAAGGTTCCTCAAAAAACTCAAAATAGAAATACCATTCGACCCAGGAATTCCACTCCTAGGAATTTACCTTAAGAATGCAGCAGCCCAGCTTGAAAAAGACATATGCACTCCTATGTTTATCGCAGCACTATTTACAATAGCCAAGAAATGGAAACAGCCTAATGTCCATCAGTAGATGAATGGATAAAGAAGATGTGGTACATATACACAATGGAATATTATTCAGCCATAAGAAGAAAACAAATCCTACCATTTGCAACAACATGGATGGAGGTAGAGTGTATTATGCTCAGTGAAATAAGCCAGGTGGAGAAAGACAAGCACCAAATGATTTCACTTATCTGTGGAGCATAAGAACAAAGCAAAAACTGAAGGAACAAAACAGCAGCAGACTCCGAGAACCCAAGAATAGACTGACAGTTACTAAAGGGAAAGGGACTGAGGAGCATGGGTGGGAAGGGAGAGGGATAAGGGCTAAATAGGGGCATTACTATTAGCACATATAATATAGCGGGGGGGGGTTATGGGGAAGGCAGTATAACACAGAGAAGACAAGTAGTGATCCTATAGCATCTTACTATGCTGATGGACAGTGAGTGTAATGGGGTATGTGGAGGGGACTTGATAATAGGGGGAGTCTAGTAACCATAATGTTGTTCATGTAATTGTACATTAATGATAGCAAAAAAAAAATGAATGAGTGTTTAGGTTCTGATTTAGAACAGTTTCTGAGATACACTGTTAAGTGAAAAAGCAAAACGCAGAACTATGTGTACAGTGTGGTATCAGCTGAATTTTTAAAAAGAGAGAGACACACACACACAGACTTTCACATACAGAGAATAATTGTACGAATGCATGTGAAACTAGTAACAGACTCAGTTTTTACTATATATGTCTTTCACCAAGTACTTTCATTATCTATTTAAGAACTAGAATTTAGTACCATTAAAAAATGATAAAGCCTAAAAAGTTCTTTGTGAAGATATAAAAACAAAGAGATAAAATTTACAAGTGCTGATGAGTTTTTCATAATTATAAAGGAAATAGCACCTTTATGATTTTCAAAATGATAGTGTTTTCAGAGGAAATCTTGAGATAAATATTAAAAATAATTAAAAACCAATAACCATAAGTCCTAGTTAAAGACTTTGGTTTAACTCTACCAACCACAGGTGGGTAGATTTCTTTCTTTTGGTTGTACCATATATTTAAAAAATTATGTTTAGAGGAAAGGAACCAACATTTACGAAGAACCTATCATATGTGAAGTATTTTTGTATCTCACTGAATCCTGGTAACAATTGAAAAATCTGAAATCATTATCCCCAAGGCTTGGGCAGTCAGTAATTTTCTCAAAGAAACTGGTATTTAGAGACAGTATATAAGCCAAGACAGTCTGGCTCCAAAGCCTGTGTTATTTTCATTATACCATGCTGGCCTGATTTTATAAAGTAGAATTGCAGCAGGGAAAGAAATAGAAAATGGCCCTATTAAGGAAAACGCTTCCTATAATAAGTGGCTTAAAATGGCTATCTCCCATTAAGATTTTAATTACTTACTGTCAATGATACCACATTTTGTCATTTCTCAGGAACTTTGGAATTATTTTTCATTTGTTCTGTCCTGTCATCCTTTATCTAATCTGTCACTAAATTGGTGTTTTTGCCCTTCGAAATGTCTCTCAGATTTGCCCTTGCTGTACATTTTTACTACTACCACTATGAATCTACTAGCCTCTCTGACTTCAGTTTTTTTCACTTTCAAAGCATAAGGACTAGTTAGGACTAGATTGAACTTCCTCAAATACTACTTTTATTATATCAGCTTTCTACATAAGACCTTATACTAGATCTCTTTGCCTATCTCAGCAAGTACAAATTCCTCTTACTAGCTTCTTCATAAACTGGTTCTTGTTTTCCAATTCAATTTTATCTCCTGTTTCTCTTCCACACCCACTCTCAAAAGGTCAAACTGTTATTATTTTTTAATTTTTATTTTTTGGTATCATTAATATACAATTACATGAGCAACATTGTGGTTACTAAATTCCCCCAATTAACAAGTACCCAACACATACCCCATTAGTCACTGTCCATCAGCATAATAAGATGCTATAGAGTCACTACTTGTCTTCTCTGTGCTATACTGCCTTCCCCATGCCCTCCTGCGACATGTGTGCTGATAGTAATGCCCCTTATTCCCCTTCTCCCTCCCTTCCCACTCACTCCCCCAAGTCCCTTTCCCTTTGGCAACTATTAGTGCATTCTTGGGTTCTGTGAGTCTGCTGCTGTTTTGTTCCTTCAGTTTTTGCTTTGTCAAACTTCTGTTATTTTCTGCATACTGCTGCATCTTTGCCTTTGCTAATATCATGACTAAAATCCTCCTCCAGATTCTATTCATTCTTTATGGTCCATCTTAATAGCACCTTCTCTAAGGAACTCTCCCTAATAGCCTCAACTCTTACTACAGTCAGTATCACAATTTTTGCTTAAGTAAATATTATCTTGAAACACTGCCTGATTGTTTTTGTGTTTTAGTTTTGTCCCTTTAACTTTATATAAATTTCTTGAGGCCAGGGTCTGATTATATCACTTTTAAAATCCTCTGTTATTTCCCATCATTTTAAGATTAAAGCCTAACCTCCTTGTAGTGGCCAAAACCAGGCTCCAGTCTGTCTTTCTGGCTTACCTAAGACCACTCCTCATCTTGTACCCTGCACTAGCTATACTAAATTATTCTCTATTCCCTTAAATTTTTTTCCCCACACCTCCATGCTTGCATTCTCTCTGCCAAGATTCTTCCCCCTTTTTTGGTACACTTCTACTTATTTATTTGTCCAGACCAAAATCTAATATCATCATCTCAAAGATGCTCTAAGAAGGCTCAATCTTAGGGAAAACAGGTGCCCTTCCTCTGTGTTTCTCTATACCTTTGTAAATATCTTTAGTATAGCACTTATTGCATGGTATTATAATTCTTAGTTTAAATTTCTTTCTTCCCTACCACAATGTGAGTTCTTTTGAGGAAAAGGATGGTATCTTATTCATCTTTGTACCTCTAGATCCTTAGAGCAATATGTACATATAACTAACATTCATGTTTGTAGAATGAAAAACAGATGTTCAGTAACAGAAAACTTAGATAATATATGTCTTTAAAATCTTCTTAAGACAACCTGTGACATAAGTATCATTATGCCCATTTCACAAATGAGGAAACTGGCTCAGAGATTAAGCCAACAGCTCCAGGTCACAAAGCCAGTAAGTGGCAAACTGATCACTAAAATACAGATCTTCTGATTTTAGTCTAGTATTCTTTCTAGTAGTCTAGGATGCCCTCCTAAATAATCAATTAACTGCCTGAATCCTTTAGGAGTGCACATTACTCTTCTGTAGCCTTATCATATGTTTGTGTTAAGTAATATTTGTGTTCTTGTCTCAGCTCCTTATTAGATTGTAAATTCCATGTTGGTGAAGAGGATTACTTGCCTTTGTATCTCTTGCTCTCCCTGGCACAGTGTCTTACACATAGTAGGTGCTCATCAAATTGGACTGAATAGGTACCTGGAGAGCACTAGAATGGTCATTTTGACAGGCCAGTTCTTGCTCAACTTCCGAAACCTCCAGCAGATTCCGCTCACTGACCAACCGAGACAGTTCTCCAACCACTGTCACATGCTTTGATACAGTCCCAGACATCTTCTTGAACTGTGGGTAATTCTCAACAAAGGCCTACCATGAGAAAGAAAAACATCATTTGAGGGTTTTGTATTTCTTTACCAAGGATAGGCATTCATGAAGATAGGAAAAAAAAATTGGGAGTTGTTCTGCCCAGGCTAAGACATATACAACTTCCAGTCACATGGCATTTTGTTGTGCTTAACAAGAGAAGAACTGGCATATGTCAGTAGACTGAATCTCTAAATAGTCCAAATATAACTGGAAAATGGAAAGAAGCACATGGCTTGTCAGGAAGTGTTCACCATATTTTTTAAAGAGAAACACTACAGTAAATAATCTCAAACCAAACCAAATGAATCGAGGCAGAAATAACACCCAGAATATTCCAGAAATGTTGCTTACATGAATAGTTCCAAAGTCTTGCATGTTAGTCATTCATGAACATGTTCAATTTACCTTCATGTCTGCTATTGATTCTAGTTTTTGCTGTTCTTTTGGTTTCCTCTTCTGAAAGTCTTCCATTAGATTCTTTATATTACTACCAATCTCAGCAAAGTTCAGGTACATATTCTGTGAAAAAAGGAAGTTGAAAACAGTTCTATCAATGAGTCTGACTTTCAGACAGTTTAGAAGAAGAAGTGAAAAGGAATCATGAATGTAGTTAGAATTGAAGGGCAAGAAAATTCCTTTGTAATTACCAAATCTGGACATTGGCCAGGATAGTGGTGATGAACACCATTACTATTCTCACAAAGGGCTACAGAAGGGGGGAAATAAATAAGTGGGGTTCTAATTTTAAAAGTATAAAACTAAGTTTGTGATTATTATGAAAAAAATTTTGTTAAAGGATCAGAATCCAAGCCTTCTGCCTTCCCTTGAAATGCAGTTTACCTACAGGATGTCTCTATCATCGTTCCACATGAAATCCCATACCTAGTCTCATTCTAACAAGTCAATATTGACCTTTTTACATAAAAACAACTAAAAACAAAGAAGAGAAATTTTAAACCACCTACATTAGCATAGAATTCATCATTTTCACCAGATAGGACCACCTCTCTTAAATCTTTACTGATCCCCGGCACTCTGGAAAGATCAATCCGATTGTTGTTTATGCCCAGTAGTTCATGTACCATGGCTTGATATGTCCACTTAATGAAAAAAAATGACAAAAAAAAAAATTGGTAACTGACAAAACATGGAAATAGTAAACTTCAGGAAAACAAAAACTGCTAACATTCCTAGTGACTACTCTTCTTTACATGGAGGTCTCTATTTAGTTCAAATTTTATTAATACTTTGTGCTTACTAAGCATTGAGATTGCCATTTTAATTGGCTAAACATCCGAAGTCAAAATAATTTTAGATTTCACACTTTTGGAAGAAGGGCAGCAAGATTAATATTCCTGATAGAAAACAAATCAGATCTATCATTTGCTCCAATTTTTGCCTGTGAATTAAGGCTATATTTTTGACTTCACAGATAGGGCTATATTAGTACTGCAGTTACAAGCTGTACCATTTCCTGTATGCTTCTGTAGTTTTCTGCAGCATAAAAAGTGTGTTCTTACAGATTTCAGTGATGCTATATGTATCCTAGGAACACTAATATTATCAGAAAAAACCTTGCGAGTTAATCAAAACACACATGTTCAGAAGCCTGCCTCTGAATCTATTTTATTTTATATTTTTACTCAATGTGAATTATGAAGGATTGGTTTTCAGTATTAAAAAATGTGAACTTTTAAAATGGAGAAGAGAAACCCCAAATTTTACTTTTTTATCATTTATGGAGAATGAGTTATTTTAAATGATACCCCATTAGATAAAACTAAATATTTTCCAGCAAATTACCCTCTTAATGTAGAATCTAAATGCTAGAAATACTTACATATGACTACTTCATCTTAAACCATGTAGATTTATTAAGAAATAATTTAAGAGGTTATAAAAGAAGTTGCTTCATTTCCAAAATATTCTCCAGATGAATCCTTGAAAAAGCAAGTTTCATTAGGGCACTTAAAACAAGTAAAACAAAACATTTTATGCTCCCATAGACAGCATTCTGTGCATGTGTCTGCCATTAGCACTTATACTCTATAAATAAAACTGTTTAATTCTCTCTGCATTGGACCATGAACCCTCTGAGAGCAGAAATTGTATCTTTTAACCTTCAGCTCCAATACTTAAAATAGTATCTGGCACATAGTAGGCTCTCAGTGAAATTTGTTGAACAAATGGTTGCTTTTCTTTGGCAAACAGAATCATAGGCAATCATTTGTCTTTCTACTTTTGTATATTATCAAAATTTCTTTAGTGAACATATATTATTTTGAATTCAAGAGCATAAGGCTATCACAATCACAGAGAAGTTGCATTTCAGAGCTACAGAGTTTCTAGCATTAACATTATTATCAGCTGGGAAGAAACTGAAATATAGACTGTGCCTTTCCTACAAATTCAAAATAACTGTTAATAAAGCATTACTATGTTCCTGGATTCAAGATGGCGGCATGAGAGGTGAGACAGAGAATTCCTCCCAAAACAACATATAGTGTGAAAATATAGCTAATACAACTAGCCCTAAAACAGCAACAGGAAAGAAGGCTGCACCAGACTGCATACAGACCTCTTGAACAGAGCAGACCTCACGAAACAGGGTAACGTAGGAAAGCCTTGATCCAGTGGGATCCGAGCCCTTCCCCCACACCAGCTCACAGGTGGGAGGAAGAGAAACAGAACGGGGAGGGGGTGGAAGCCTAGAACTGCTGAACACCCAGCCCTGGAGGTCTAATTTGGACCACAGACCTACATTGTGTGGTGCTCTGGAGGTTGCTGGGTTGGGGAGCTGGGACAGGCAGAGTGCGTGAGAGACTGAGATTCTGGCCGTTTGTGGAGGATGGGGATCCACATCCGGCTGCTCTGGGACAAAGGAAAGGCAGGCGGTCTGAGAGGCTTCCTAGCAGTGAGAGGGCTACTGAAGGGGCGGGGTTAGCATGGAACTTGCCACGGGGGAGAAGGGATAGGTGGACAAGGTTGTCTGGGCGCACTCTGCCCAGTGGGTTGGGAACTTTGGGGAGCTTCAGGTGCCCCATTCCCCCGGAGCCTACTCAGCTACGAGGACCCCCACTGTGACACGCAACCTGCTGCACCTTCCTCCTGGCCTGCCTGCACCTGCTCACAAACCGACAGTCACTGTGCTGGTGTCAGGCCAGCCGGAGACCCCGCCTACAACAGCTAGAGATGCCAAGCACAGAGGCTTATACCTGTGTGTTCTGCACACTGGCTCTGATACTGGACCAGGCACAGCACTGAGAATCAGGAAAGAGCTCTTTCCTCCCCTGAGGCACCAGTACCGCTCCCCTACAACCCCCAACCTCACTCTAGGGGCTGAGCAGCTCCAGAGACTGGAGCTTCTGGGCACTAGAGTGCATCACATAGAATTATAAAATGTCAAAGGGACCTGGTTAAAACCAAAACTATCACAAACCCCAGAAAAAGGACCAAATGAAATTGAACTCACCAATCTTCCTGAAAGAGAGTTTAAAATAAAAATCATAAACATGCTCATGGAGGTACAGAAAAATAGTCAAGAACTCAGGGATGAATTTAAGATGGAGATTCAATTATTAAGAAATTCCATACCTGAAATGAAACATACATTGAGGGACTTAAAAGCAGATTAGATGTAGTAGAAGAGGCAGTAAATGGGATAGAAATTAGAGAAGAGGAATACAAAGAAGCTGAGGCACAGAGAGAAAAAAGGATCTCTAAGAATGAAAGAATATTGAGAGAACTGTGTGACCATCCAAACGGAACAATAATTGCATTATAGGAATACCAGAAGAAGACAGAGAAAAAGGGATAGACAGTGTCTTTGAGGAGGAAATTGATGAAAACTTCCCCAATCTGGGGAAGGAGATAGTTTCTCAAGCCATGGAGGTGCACAGATCCCCCAACACAAGGGAACCAAGGAAGACAACATCAAGACAAATAATAATTAAAATGGCAAATATCAAGGATAAAGACAGAATTTTCAAAGCAGCTAGAGAGAAAAAAGATCACATACAAAGGAAAATCCAACAGGCTATCATCAGATTTCTCAAAAGAAACCTTACAGGCCAGAAGGGAATGGAATGATATATTTAATGCAATGAAGCAGAAGGGCCTCGAACCAAGAATACTCTGCCTGGCAAGGTTATCATTTAAATTTGAAGGAGGGATTAAACAATTTTCAGATAAGCAAAAGCAGAGAGAATTTACCTCCCACAAACCACCTCTACAGTGCATTTTGGAGGGACTGCTATAGATGGAAATATTCCTAAGGCTAAACAGATGTCACCAGGGGAAATAAAACCACAGCAAAGCAGAACAATTAATTACTAAGCAGATGCAAAATCAAATCAACTAGCTCCAAAGTCAATCAAGGGATAGACAAAGAGTACAGAATATGATGCCTAACATATAAAGAATGGAGGAGGAAGAAAAAGGAGGAAAAAAAGAACCTTTACATTGTGTTCGTAATAGCATACAAAGTGAGTTAAATTATACTGTTACATAGTAAGGGAATTACACTTGAACCTTTGGTAACCACAAATCTAAAGCCTGCAATGGCAATAAGTACATACCTACTGATAATCACCCTAAATGTAAATGGTCTGAATACACCAATCAAAAGACATACAGTCACTGTATGCATAAAAAAACAAGACACATCTATATGCTGCCTACAAGAGACTCACTTCAAACCCAAAGACATACACAGACTGAAAGTGAAGGGATGGAAAAAGACATTTCATGCAACTAATAGTGAGAAAAAAGCTGGAGCTGCAGTACTTGTATCAGACAAATTACATTTCAAAACAAAGAAAGTCACAAGAGACAAGGACATTACATAATGATAAAGGGGTCAGTCAAAAAGAGGATATAACTATTACAAATATCTATGCACCCAACACAGGATCATCTACATATGTGAAACAAATACTAACAGAATTAAAGGGGGAATTAGAATGCAATGCATTTATTTTAGGGGACTTCAACACACTACTCACTCCAAAGGACAGATCAACCAGACAGAAAATAAGTAAGGGGACAGTGGCACTGAACAGCACATTAGAATAAATGGACCTAACGGACATCTACAGAAACTCCATCCAAAAGCAACAGGATACATGGTCTTCTCAAGTGCACATGGAACATTTTCAAGAACAGTTCATATACTAGGGCACAAAAAGAGCCTCGGTAAATTAAAAAAGATTGAAATTGCACCAACCAGCTTCTCAGATCACAAAGGTATGAAGCTAGAAATAAATTAAACAAAGAAAACAAAAAAGCCCACAAACACATGCAGGCTTAATAACACGCTCCTAAATAATCAACGATCAATGACCAAATAAAAAGAGAGATCAAGCAATATATGGAGACAAATGACAACAATAAATCAACTCCGTAAAAAATCTGTGGGATGCAGTGAAGGCTGTGCTAAGAGGGAAGTATATTGCAATACAGGCCTACCTCAGGAAAGAACAATCCCAAATGAACAGTCTGAACTCACAATTAATGAAACTAGAAAAGGAACAAGTGTGGCCCAAAGTCGGTAGAAGGAGGGACATAATAAAGATTAGAGCATAAATAAATAAAATCGAGAAGAATAAAACAATAGGAAGAATCAATGAAAGCAAGAGCTGGTTCTTTGAGAAAATATACAAAATCGATAAACCAAGAAAAAAAGGGAGTCTACTCACATAAACAGAATCAGAAATGAGAAAGGAAAAATCACTACGGACACACAGAAATACCAAGAATTATGAGAGAATACTTTGAAAAATTATATGCTAACAAACTGGATAACCTAGAAGAAATGGAAAACTTCCTAGAAAAATACAGCCTTCTAAGGCTGACCCAGGAAGAAACAGAAAATCTGAATAGACCAATTACCAGCAAGGAAATTGAATTGGTAATCAAAAAACTACCTAAGAACAAAACTCCTGGACCAGATGGTTTCACTGCTGAATTGTATCAAAGTGAAGATGTAATACCCATCCTCCTTATAGTTTTCCAAAAAGTAGAAGGGAGTGGATTATTATCTAACCCCATACACAAAGTAAACTCAAAACTGATCAAAGGCCTGAATGTAAGTCATGAAATCATAAAATTCTTAGAAAAAACATAGGCAAAAATCTCTTGGACATAAACATGAACAACATCTTCATGAACCTATCTCCCCAGGCAAGGGAAACAAAAGCAAAAATGAACAGGTGGGACTATAACAAGCTGAACAGCTTCTGTACAGCAAAGGACACCATCAGTAGAACAAAAAGACATCCTACAGTATGGGAGAATATATTCATACATGACATATCTGATAAGGGGCTGACATTCAAATTATATAAAGAGCTCACGCACCTCAACAAACAAAAAGCAAATAATCCAATTAAAAAATGGGCTGAGTATCTGAATAGACACTTCTCCAAAGAAGAAATTCAGATGGCCCATAGGCAGATGAAAAGATGCTCCACATCCTTAATCATCAGAGAAATGCAAATTAAAACCACAATGAGATATCACCTCACACCAGACACACCAGTGAGGATGGCCAATATCCAAAAGACAAACAACAACAAATGTTGGTGAGGATGTGGAGAAAGGGGTACCCTCCTACACTGCTGGTGGGAATGTAAAATAGTTCAACCATTGTGCAAAGCAGTATGGAGGTTCCTCAAAAAACTGAAAATAGTAATACCATTTGACCCAGGAATTCCACTCCTAGGAATTCACTCTAAAAATGCAGCAGCCCCATTTGAAAAAGACATATGCACCCCTATGTTTGTCGCAGCGCTATTTACAATAGCCAAGAAATGGAAACAATCTAAGTGTCCATCAGTAAATGAATAGACAAAGAAGATGTGGTACATACACACAATGGAATACTATTCAGTCATAAGAAGAAAACAAATCCTACCATTTGCAACAACATGGATGGAACTAGAGGGTATTATGCTCAGTGAAAATAAGCTAGGTGGAGAAAGACAAGTGTCCAGTGACTTCACTCATCTGTGGAGTATAAGAACAAAGGAAAAACTGAAGGAACGAAACAGCAGCAGACTTAGAGAACCCAAGAATGGACTAACAGTTACCAAAGGGAAATGGCCTGGGGAGGATAGGCGGGAAGGGAGGAATAAGGGGGAAAAAGGGGCATCACGATTATCTCGTATAATGTAGTGGGGAGGGGACACGGAAAAGGAAGTATAAGAGAGAGAAGACAAGTAGTGACTCTATAGCATCTTACTACGCTGATGGACAGTGAGTGTAATGGGGTATGTGGTGGGGACTTGATAATAGGGGGAGTCTAGTAACCATAATGTTGTTCATGTAATTGTGCATTAATGATAGCAAAAAAAATTTTTTTAATAAATAAATAAAGCATTACTACGTGTAGGGCACTGGGCTTGTAGTTGCAGAAGAACCAACACTGGTCAGACCCAGTCTGCCTTGAAGGAATGTATATAACCTAGGAGAGTGTGAAAACAAAGGTACAACATGGAAGATGCGGCTTGAGACATGAGAGACACAAATTTCTACAGTATAGTTTTTTGAAAAAAGAACATGTCTAACTGAAAGAATAAAGACTTCAAGGAGATATTTTGATTGGTTTTAAAGAAGAAGAATTTTGATAGGTGATGATGGGAAAGGAAGGTATTCCAAACATTTCAGGGTTTAGACTGAGGTCACAACGTGAATAGAAATGATGGCAGGAAACTATGTGGCATCCCTGCACAGTAATGAGCTATAGATTTTATATGTAAGTTTGGGCCTATATTGTGAAGTCTCTTGGATGCCAAGTTCAGGAGCCTGTATTTAAATCTAGCAGGTAAATGGGAACCAATGAAGATTATTAATCCAGGAATAATAAGATCAGAACTGTACTTTAGGAAAAGTAATTTGACAATGTTGGTCTTTGAAATATATCAGGGCGGGAGAAATTAAAAGTGGGGAATAGAGTAGTTGACTATTTCCATATTCCTACAAAAGATTATGGTTTATATCAGGGTAATGGCACTAAGAATGGAAAAGAGTAAACAGACACTGGAAAAGTAGAATCTACAGAACTTAGAAGTTGCCCTGATATGAGGGGTGGAGGTGGTGGCAGGAAGGGACAGGAAGGATGAGGCAGAAGAAAGAATGAAAGACGACTGTGGCTAAAGAATAGTGATAACACAATAGCAGGAAATACAAGGCAAAAACAAGAATAGCTGAAAATAAGGTGGCAAATAAATGGACCATGCTGTTCATTTCCACATCTTCATTTTGACAGATACTACTTGAAATCATCCTTCTGTACCTGGTTTAGCAATGGGGTGATGGCATCATCGCAGCGATCTAAAATAAGTAGCAATGGAGGAACCTCAGTCCGTCGGAATTCAAAGAGTTCATATTCTTTAGTTATTACTTGCTGTGGATGAGAGAGAAAATATATGGTTTGGTCGACCAGATAGTTACAGAGAGAAATGATAAATAAGAAATTAATACATAAAAACCACATTTAACAATAGTTCTCTGCACTTTCATAGGCTTTCATAAAAGGGTTCAAAAGCTAGAAAAGTTTAGTAGCATCCTGTTGAAGAAGTTAGGATTTGAAATTCTCTTTACAACTGGTTTAACTGGATCAAAAGAAGTTAAACAGTTTACAAATGTTTCTTGGGTTAAACCTAAGAATCTTAGCTCTAATTTGTTGCTTTTGGTTTTAAATTACAAACACCTACCTCTTTGCCAGTAAACCTAACACATCATCTCGTTGATTGTCGATAAAATATTCCTTTAGTTTCTGAAATATGAGGAAATGAATGGTTTAATGTTTTAGAACTGGTGATAGGGAATGCCATACCTTAACACATTCTGCAAGTCTCTTTGCTGCCTCTGATGAAAGCTGATAACGAATCATGGGACATTTCTTCAGAGACAAAAGGAGAGCTGTCAGTCCTTGAGTTGTTCTGGATAGCTGGGCGGGATCCCAATTTCGACCCTTTTTGTTAAAAACATATATGCAGAGAAAATATTTGAATTTTTTTTGTACAGGTCCAATTACTTGCTGAATTACCACCTGACAAATAAACTTATTAAATATAACTCTCCTTCCATACCTGGCAGCAACCCAAAATATTGAGGGAAAACAAATGTGGATTCACAGCAATGTAATCACCATAAAATTCCTGCAAACAAAGCACCAAGATTAGTCATTCCATGAACTCCAACTGTATCATGCAGTAATATTTTTGTATAATATATATGACCATGTGATATAATAAAAATTGAGGAAATACAGATGTAAAAGAGATACAAAAATTGAACAATTAACAATTGAGTAACAATAGTTAATGTGGGAGAATAAAATCATAGAACAGCAGTGATAATCTTAAAAAAAACAAAAAACATAAGTTGTAGAAAGTATACATATATTTCTGGGGACCTCCGTGTACATTAATCAATTAGTAAAAGTAAAACAGTGCTATAGAATATACAATGTTACACTCAGTAGGTGAAAAAGTACTTTGCTGTTTAGCATATTCTCATGAAGGTAAATATGACTTAAAATAGGTCATTATATTTTATTTACCACCTAGCACATCCTTCTGAAAATTCAAAACTTGTTTCTTTGCTGCTCTGAAAACAATATTCTCCACTTATGTGATAAACACATACAAGTGTCTGTGATAAGTGCTTAAGAAGGAAAATTATATGTAACATGATATAATGTGATGTATTATATGGTATACATAATAAACTTTTAGTTAGGAGTTTCCAAGTTTTAACCTAATGATGAAAGTCTGCTTATTACCTCCCAAAGCAAGATAATCACAAACAGAACTTTCACAAACCTCATTCACATCATTACTTCATATTCTCTCCTGGACATAGTCCTGTCTAGCATTCTTATACTGTGGCTCATTAAAACTAGCATAGGACATATCTGACTCTGTCCCCAAACCTGTGAGACCTTTCCTACTAATCCATTAGGATCCAGCATCAGTCTATCTCCTTATTCCCATTGACTCCTTTAATTCTGTTCCATCCAATTTGATACATCTTTCAAACTTTCTAAATACGAATATAGTCTGGTGCAGGGCACATTTTTTGTGTCTGATCAATGGCCTCCCTTCTTTTGAGACAGCACCTTCCTTATTTTTAGACTCAAATCTTCAAAGAGGGCCAATATACAGATGTGTTAAAGGACCAATATATTTACCTGAACCTCAGCCACCACTTCCTGTTCATCAGCTTCGGCCAATGACTTCACATCACTCTTGCTGATCACATTGCTGAAATCTGAAACAGACATGAGTTGTGGTTGTCTCAAAGGAAATCATGAGCCGAAATCCAGGGACAAATGAAGTTTAGTATACATTGTGGCATATGTCAAAGTCAAATACCTTCAAATTCGAATTTGAAGTAGCTCAAATGTTTAAATTTATATATTTATAATAATAATGCTAAAAAAAAAAGACCAACATTGTAGGAGGATGCTAGGGAACCAAGTCATTATATTGAAAATAGCGAATAAAGGAAAATTATCTTTTTACATACAAACTGTATCACCAGATAATCAAGTAGTAGATGAGGGAAAATTTCTCTTTATAGAAATATCCCAGCTAAAAATGAAGAATAATTATGATAAAATCAAAATGTCATCATTTTTTTCAACCTCTAATGAATTACTAGATGGACTACGCATTGAGCAACAACCACACAAATATCACAATAAGAGACAATGGAAGCACACAATACTACCTATGAAGTATTCTTGCCAAAAAGAAATCAAATCTGAATCTAATTAACCTCTATATCCAAGTACCAATTTACAGGACCTAGAGAATAGAGGGACATTTTGAACTGCAAAGAACATGTTAAACTACCCCATGGGGATGCAACCAACAGAATCCAGGCGGTGGGAAATTTTAACAGAAAATGGAGTTTCTTTAATAAATAAATTGCACAGGAGAGAGAGAGAGAGAAAAGAGGGAGGAACAGAACCTACAGAAGATTAAAGAAACTTAACATCAACCAATAGCAGTGTGTGGACTTCACTACAATCCTGATTCAAACAAAGAAACAGTGAAAAAAAAAAGAAGAGAGAATCTGAAACTTCAACACTGAATGAATATTTGAAAACCAGAATTATTTGTCATTATTTGGGTGTAATAACGTTATTTTAAAAAAATGAGTCTCTGGGACTACATCAAACTAAAAAGCTTTTGTAAGCAAAGGACACCATCAACAGAACAAAAAGGCAACTTATACTACGGGAGAATATATGCATTAATGATTTATCTGATAAGGGGTTAACATCCAAAATATATAAAGAACTCATATGACTCAACACCAAAAAAACAAATAATGTGACAAAAAAATAGGCGTAAGACCTGAACAGAACAGACATTTTTCCAAAGAAGAAATGCAGATGGCCAACAGGCACATGAAAAAATGCTCTTCATCGATAATCATCAGGGAAATGCAAATTAAAACCACAATGAGTTATCACCTCACGCCTGTTAGAATGGCCACTCTCCAAAAGACAAGAAATAACAAGCATTGGCGAGGATGTGGAGAAAAGGGAACCCTCCTACAGTGTTGATGGGAATGTGAACTGGTGCAACCACTATGGAAGGCAATGTGGATACTCCTCAAAAAACTAAAAGAAGAAATATCGTATGACCCAGTAATTCCACTTCTAGGAACTGACCCAAAGTAAACAAAATCCCTGATTTTAAAAGAAAAATGCACCCTATGTTTATGGCCACATTATTTACATTAGCCAAGATATGGAAGCAACCAAAGTGTCAATCAATAGATGAATGTATAAAGAAGATGTGGTACATATATACCACATAATGGAATATTATTCAGCCTTAAAAAAGAAAAATCCTGCCATTTGCAACAACATGGATGGACCTAGAGGGTATTATGCCCAGTGAAAAAAGCCAGTTGAAGAAAGACAAATACCATATGATTTCACTTATTTGTGGAATCTAAAAACAAAACAATATGAAGTGAACAAAACAGCAGTAGACTTACAGACACTGAGAAGTGCCTGGTGGTTACCATGGGGGAGGGGTTGAGATGGTGGGTGGAAATGTAAAATGATATAGTTACTGTAGAAAATGTTTATCAGTTTCTTAAAATACTAAACATGCAACTACCATGTGACCCAGAAATTCCTCTCCTGGGCATTATTTATTACAGAGAAATGAAGGTTTAGGTTCATACAAAAACCTGTACACAAATGTTTATAAAGCTTTATTTGTAGTAGCCCAAACTGGAAAGAACTCAGATGTCCTTCAATGGATAAAGAAATTGTGGTATATCCATACTGTGGAATACTACTCAGTAATACCAAGGAACCAACTATTGATACATACAACAATATGGATGAATCTAGAGAATTATGCTAAGTGAAAAAAGCCAATCCCAAAAGGTTACATAATGCATGATTCCATTTATATACTTTTCTTAAATGACAAAATTACAGAAATTGAGAACAGATTAGTTGTTGCCAGGGGTTAATGAGGGGGTTGCCGTGGGAGGCAAGTAGATGTGCGATGTGAGGGATCCCTGTGGAGATGGAAATGTTTTGTATCCTGACTGTATCAATGTCTATATCCCATATGTGATATGACACTATAGTTATGTAAGATGTTACATTAGGGAAAACTGGGTAAAGGGTATATAGGATCTCTGTATTATTTCTTACAACTGTATGTCAATCTATAATTATCTCAAAATAAAAAAAGTTAATCTTAAGGAAAACCTTTGATTATTAGCCAAGAAAAAAAAAAAAACTCTTCCCTTCTCCAACCTGAAACAACAAAAAACCTAGGATGGCAGAAACTAAAAAAATTGCCTATTTTATCTCTTGGGGTTATTGTTAAGGGCTGAATAAAATAATGTATGAGAAAGTTCTCTATAAAATACAAAGTCTTATCATGAATGTTAGTTTTTGGTACCATTATTAAATTGCAGTATATACTGAAGTATGTATGTTTTACACTACAATCTGAATGCTAAAACTCCAAAGCCTCCAAGTAAGCTTTAAAACTTCTCAAATGCTCTACATACTGAGTGTTTTGTCCTTGTTTTTAGAAATGGTACCACATAAACTATACTAGTCCTATAAAGATCCATAATGACATCTAGAGGAGAATGGATGTAACTTCCAAAGAAGAAATGTATCACTTAAAAAAAAAATCCATACAAATTGTATAGTAACAACAAACCTAGTTTATTTCCAGGCTTCTGCGTTCCCCAGACCCCACAAAAAACAACCCTCAGGCACATAAGAGATATCTACCTGATGACTTGTACTTTCAAGTATTACATAAAGTAGCAAAGTAGGATTTTTTAAAATTGAAGTATCACTTGACATACAATCTTATATTGATTTCAAGTATACAACACAGTGGTTTAACAGTTACCTATATTATTAAATTCTCACCCCCGCTAGTGTGGTTACTGTCTGTCAACATAGGAAGATGTTACAAAATCATTGGCTATATTCTCCATGCTCTACTACCATCCCTGTGACCAACTTATATTATGATGGAGAATTTGTGTACCCCTTTATCCCCCCTCACTCTCCCCAACCATCTACCCCAGCTCCTCCACCATGGTAACCACCAGTCACTTGTTAGTGTCTATGAGTACTGCTATTTTGTTTATTTTGTTTTGTTTTGTTTTTAACTTCCACAAGTAAGTGAAATCATATGGTATTTGTCTTTCTTCGCCTGGCTTATTTCACTTAGCAAATACACTCTAGGGCCATCCATGTTGTTGCAAATGACAGGATTTATCTTTTTATGGCCGAATAATTTTCTTTATTCATCTACTGATGGGACAGTTGTTTCCATATCTTAGCTATTATAAATACTGCGGCAATAATCATAGGGGTGCATGTATCTTTTCAAATCAGAAATTTTGTTTTCTTTGGGTAAATTCGTAAGGGTGGAGTTACTGGGTCATATGGTATTTCTATTTTAGTTTTTGGAGGAAACTCCACACTGCTTTCCATAGCGGCTTCACCAATTTAATTCCCACCAACTGTGTAGGAGGGTTCCCTGTTCTCCATATCCTCCCCAACACTTATTTCTTGTCTTTGGATAGTGGCCATTCTGACTGGTGTGAGGTGATATATCATTATTGTTTTGATCTGCATTTCCCTGATGATTAGTGGTATGAAGTATCTTTCATATGACTGTTGGCCATCTGTATTTCTCCTTTGAAAAATGTCTATTCAGGTCCTCTGTTCATTTTTTAATGGGTTATTTGTTTTTTTAGTGCTGAGGCATGTATTAGTTCTTTCTATATTTTGGATGTTAACCCCTTATTGGATAAATTATTTATGAATGTATTCTCCCATACTGTAGGTTGCCTTTTTGTTCTGCTGATAGTAGCCTTTGCTGTGCAGAAGCTTTTTAGTTTGATGTAGTCCCACTTTTTCGTTTTTTATTTTGTCTCCCTTGCCTGAGGAGGTATGTCCAGGAAAAAATTGCTCATGCTTATGTTCAAGAGATTTTTGCCTATGTTTTCTTCTAAGAGTTTTATGGTTTTATGTCTTACATTTAGGTCTTTAACCCATTTCAAATTTACTTTCGTGTATGGAGCTAGACAGTAATCCAGTTTCATTCTCTTTCATGTACCTGTCCAGTTTTCCCAACACCAGTTATTCGAAGGGACTTTCTTTCCCCATTGTATATTCATGGCTCCTTTATCATATATTAATTGGCCATATATGCATGGGTTTATATCTGTGCTCTCTATTCTGTTCCATTGATCTGTGGATCTGTTCTTGTACCAGCACCATACTGTTTTGATTACTATGGCTTTGTAGTATAGCTTGAAGTCAGGGAGCATAAATCCCCAGCTTTGTTCTTCTTCCTCAGGACTGCTGTGGTTATTCAGGGTCTTTTGTGGTTCCATATGAGTTTTAAGATTACTTGCTATAGTTCATTGAAAAATACTCTTGGTGTTTTGATAGGGATTGCATTGAATCTGTAAATTGCTTTGGGCAAGATGGCCATTTTGACAATATTAATCCTTCCTATCCATAAATATGGAATAGATTTCCATTGATTTGTGTCTTCTTTAATTTCCCTCATGAGTGCCTTAAAGTTTTCAGAGAACACTTGGTTTGGTTTATTAAGATAAGTAAAATGTTTTCATCTGTTATGTAAAGTATATCTGTTTTTCCAACAAACTCAAGGATATCTCCCTCCAAATAAATAACTCAGTGTCTATGCTTCAGTTCATAAAAGTATAAAACAGGAATAAGTATATACTTGCCTTTTTTGGGAAGGTTGGATGTGAAATTTGACCAAAGACTTGTGAAAGGCAAAGTAAAATTAAAAAAATTTTTTTACCTAAGTGATCAATGATGAATGGAAATCACATTTAGTTTTCTGAAATAAAATGTTGGTCATAAGACTTTAAAAATTTTGAAAGGACATAAAAAAAACAGATTCTTACAGTGATGGGTTCAGTAACTTATGATACGCAGTCCCTGATAGAACATACTAGTGAGGATATAGTTACGTGATTGTATATGTAAAATAACATACTTACAAATAAAATATATACTGTATTTGGGTCTTCGGAGCTCCTGAATCAGATAATCCACATTCTCCTAGAAAAGAAAGAAAATATGAGAAGAATTGCTTAAATGAAAAAGTAATAAAATCATCCACTGATATATTTAAGTATTTACTGAGAGTCTACTATATGCTGAGGTCTAGATTAAGTATGTGTATGTGAGGCAGGTGGTAAGGGCTGCAGGTGAAAGAAATACATGAAATATAACGATCAGAAATCATAAATAACATAACTAGCTGTTCTACCTTGACCAAATTAAGAGGAAAAAATATAAAGGACACAGGTGTTGAAATATAACATAAAATTGATAATTTTGCAAATTTGCCTCAAGCTGCTTGTCTATAAATTAGATTCATCTGATCAAAAGTTGTATATTGAATATCGAAATGTGTCGTCTTTTAAAAACCAACATTTAATAGAAAATATAGTTAATTATATTCACTTGGCTTTTAACTTATTGGGTCCTAAGACTGAACAACTGTAATGTTTGTACAGTAGTTGCTAACAGCAGGATAAGATGTTTCCTGTAATTATATTATTTTAAAATAAAATATGAAACTTAAAAGTAAAAACAAACAGTTTATTTTCATATGGTCAAAACATAAAAACTCCTATTACATAAAATCACAGTGCAGGTCTTATCTACTTTTAATACAGTAACACATGGTTAAATTTCAATATAAATTTGGTCCCTAAACTATACGTGATGTAAAATATCATTTTTAAAGTAAAAAATTATAATTTACTTACAGAATTAAAAGTAATATAAGCAATGCACATTGCTTATTAAATGGGAAAAAGGTTTTAAAAACTCTCATTTAAATTAAAAAATTAACTTTAAGTTAACTTTACAATATAATCTTAAGGGAAAACTTTTTAAGAACACATTCTGAGTTTGAGAGGGTATATTATCTGTGAAAGATTCTATAATAAAAATGTTAGGAAATGATGGAATAGATGGTCTCTAGGATCTCTCTCAGAACCATAATTTCTTGACTAAGGTCTACAAATGTGAAACAACTGGAAACTACCATTAATTAATGTATTTATTAATTTGGGAACTACTTATTTAATATCCATGATGTGACACGCACTGGGAACACAATAGTGTGAAAAAATAGACACTGTCTTTGCTCTTATGGAGCTTACTGCTTGTAGGTAAGACAGATGCTAATCACATATACCATATAAAACCTTAACCATGACAAGCAATAGGGAGAGTCAGTGCTTATAAGAGGGAGCTTGACCTGGTCAGTAAGGTTGGGGAAGATTTGCTTAAAGAATTGAAGAAATTCCAGGAAGAGAAAACCTGTGCAAAGGTCCTGTGGCATGACAGAATACAGATGACTCAAAGATTAGTGTGGTTAAGAGGAAAAGGGGGAATGGTTTGAATAAGGCTATAGAAATGGTAGGAACCAGACATTCAGCAATTACTGGGCACAATTAAGGAGTTTTGTCTTTATCATAAAAACAATGAGAAGTTATTAAAAGAATCCAAGCAGTGATGACATGACCAGATTTGTATTTTGTAAAGTACATACTGTACAAGCGTGGTAAAAGAGTACACTGGAGTTGAAGAACATGAATATAAAGCAAGAGAATATACAAAATAAGACTGAAATAGTAATGGATTTTTAAAGGAGAACTCAAGCTAGGTTTAGAAGATGATAAATGAAAACGGACAGAGGAGGAGCAGGGGCAGGACATAGGAGGTTGGACACATGAAGGCAGACCAGACCAGTTAAAGGAAGGCTTTGAGGACTGGGCTGCTAAATATAGATTTAATCATTGAAGCCATTACAGGTTCCTGAGGATAGATGTGAATAAAATGATATAGATTAAAGACAGTGATATAAGTATATAAGTATATGAGATTAATGGTGGCAATGGTGCTCAGTGTGATAGGTATGGAATAAAGTAATATAGGTCTCCATTAGGGTAATTAGTAGCTTTGGAAGTAGCCGAGAACCTGTAAGACATCTTAAAGGAAAAACTGGCTGTAAGGAATGAATTGAAATGTAGAAAGGAGAAGAATCAAAGGTTACAACTCTGATAAACAGGGATAATTATGGTACCACAAATGATGATAACAAAAATTTATTTTGCCTTCTTAATGCTTTCAGATCAGCGTTTTGTATTTGTCTGGGCAGATGGCAGCTCAATTTATGCAGTACCTTCGTAGGTCGAAGAAAACAAATAGCTTTCAGGTGTTTCATGATCTCTCGATTTTGAGAATCAATACGTTCAAAAAGGTACACTTCCTTCTGAAGAATCTCCGATTGTGTGTATACCATACTCACTATGCCAGTCTGCAAAGGAAAATTAACTCATATTATGCTAGTACAGAAATAACAACAAGCAGCAATACCTAAGACTTAAGTTTTTTTCCATTAATACTTAGAAGGATAGCTTAAACACTAACATATGTAATAACATTAGCTGAGCATCCAAAACATACTGATACGCACCAGAATGAAAAACTCCTATATATATATCTATATATACATATTTTATTTTGCTATCATTGATATACAATTACATGAGCAACATTGTGGTTACTAGATTTCCCTCATTATCAAGTTATATACATATATTTTTTAAAACAACTCTGAGCGGAAAGAAACAGAATCACCCCCAAGTCTTCCAAGTGCATATAATTTCTTGGCAGAGACATTTACAATAGGATTTCTGATTCCAATAAATGTTCCGGGTACAAGAAACCTTTGGCAGTGGTTGGAACCATTTAAATAAAAAACCTACTGGGCAAGCTTGATACAACCTTTTAGTTTCACACAGAACCGACCCTCTTTTAAAAATCATTAAAGGATACTAAATCCTACAGTAGACAGGAACCAGCTACTGTAAAGGAGGGAAGGTTCCCTCACAAATACTGAGCGAAGGCAAACTCACCGTCTCCTTATCCATGAGAAGTACTTTCATACCTGGCCCGCTATCCTCTATCATTTTGGAAATGTACTGCTTCACAGCAAAAACCACGTTCATGGTGGCAAATTGACAGGTTAGCCCTACAACCCTTCCCACCCCCTTTTTCTTGCTAAAGGAATCGCCGGATTCTTGGCTGGTTGTCGGCGGCTTCGGCTTCCTCCCCGCCGGACTTTGGCTTCCGGAAGTCCGGGCAGCTACGGTTCTGGGAGTTGTAGTTCCACTCTGCGGTCTGGTGACCACGCCTCCAGACGCGCGGGAAAAATCCTGCAGACACTATGGGCCGCCACACCCGCACTAGATTCTCGACGAGCATCTGTTCTGAAGTGCTTGAGGCCTGCGCTCAGACCACTCCCCGCCCTTGGTTTGGGATTCCCCCGGCCGCGACCCGCTGGTTTAGGGAGAGAGAGGGTAGAGCCTCATGATGTGGAAGAACGTGGCATTAAGCTGGCCCGGAGGCAAGAACAAGAAAATAGTCGTCGTCACTATTTGACATTAACGCTTTCTCGGGTGTCAGTGAGAGATGAAGGGAAGGGAGGTGGCCTGATGCTCCCTGCCGCTCGGGGCTCGGAGGGACGGCATTCGGTAAATCACGCGGTATTTTCTCTAAGTGGTGGCAGAGATTCGTTTTCCTCGGCCTCCCTGGGTCATTAACAAGGCAAGGACAGCAAATTGAGGTACTAAGGGGTTTTTTCGAAGACCGAGAAGCAAGTGAAATTGAACAGATGTTTGCTGAATGAACTAACAAAGGGAACGCCATTAAGGGATGACTGGGGAGATTACCCGCCAGGGCTGGGTGAGGGGAGGCGGGAAGCACCTCCCGCCCCCCGCCCCCGCCCCGCAACTCGCACCGGGTGCGGGGAACCGGCGACGCAGCAACTGCTGGAAGGAGCCAAGTTCACAGGGTCTGAAAGGGGTGAAGAGCAAGTATTCGGTGGGGTTAAAGCGAAGTAGCACGGGGATTTTAAGGGAAAACTTAAAAATTTTGATTTAAGAAACAACAAAATCTTAGCAACAAAATCAGTCTTAAAAGCATCAACTTCTAAATGTCTATACCAGGCAGGTCTCTCCATCATGCCATTTCTCGAAATGCGCGATAAATGTTAGTTTACCGAAGTTTTATGTTGGGGAACTGTAAAATCAGGAAGATAAGAAAATGCAAGAAATTAGTGACTATAATTGCTTTGAAATATTTCCACCAGAAAAATGACCAGTGTTTGTTAGGGTCAGTGTAATCAATAGGTTCAACATTAGTAAATCATTGTTTCATTATATTATGAGAAATACACAATTAAAAACAGACCCAGAGCACGTTAACATTACTCTAAGATTATAAAACTTTATATACAATTTTCAAATCTTTTGAGGGAGATCCGAGCCACTTGAAAGACTAGGTTTTGTCACCTCCGAAACTGTGAAGAATGTGTTTACTTTCTCTCCTTTTCAGTTTTTCTACCACATAAATAAAACCTTCCACTGGGCTTTTGTTTTTCTATTCTTGAGATATGTTTTGAAAGTAAAGTATTAAAATGAAAATGTGAATCTTTAAATGGACACAAATAAGAACAAAATCTAATGTTTCATGAAAATTCTATTGTCAAATTTGAAAGTTATTTAAAATTAAAATATATTACAGTTTAAAATACAGAAAACAGAAACCAATGCTAATAAAAAATGAAACACCTACAAATCCCGTAAGTTACTGATACTTGAAAATTCACCTTCACTCACCTGTGTCCCTTGTTTTTTTCTGAGTATAATTTGGACTTCAGTATAGCATAGGATTTTAAAAGAAAAACAAGGAGAGTAAGACTTGTCATGGAATTTGTGCTTTTTGAGATAATAGAAAGCTGTAAGTAATATATGGAAAGAAACTGCATCCTTATTTTTACTTGGACAATTGTAACATTTTAAAGGAGGAGGAAAATGCCTATTTTGACAAGCTTACTAACTCATTCCATTGTCCAGGAAATTCCATTGATGTTAGTGGCAGTGTTATTTTATACATGTGTAAGATACAGAATGTAAACACTTTGTGAAAAAATAGTTATTATGTATTTAAAGGATGCTGCCATGGTCCTGAAGTTTGAAAGCCTGTTTCCTTTCTGAAAAAAACTACAAAAGCCATTTTAAATGTCTACAGATTAAGAACGTCTTTTGGTATCCCTGTACTTCTAAAAATAGGACTGAAAATGATGAAATTCAAGGTCTTGCTTTGTGACTTCCAGGATAAACCAAAGTCCCAAGTGACATTTTTTTCATTGAAGTATTGTTCATATACAATCTTATATTGGTTTTAAATATACCACACAGTGGTTCCACAGTTACACATATTATTAAATCCTCACACCCCTACTAGTGCGGTTACTATCTATCAACATAGGAAGATGTTACAAAATCATTGCCTGTATTCTCCATACATACTACGATGCCCACAAACAAGTTATATTATGATTGAGAATATTTGTGCTCTTTTATCCACCTCACCCTCCCCACCTGCCACAACCCCTCCCCAATGGTAACCACCAGTCACTTCTCAGTGTCTATGAATCTACTGCTATTTTGTTCACTTTGTTTTTAGATTCCACAAATAAGTGAAATCATATGATATTTGTCTTTCTCCACCTGGCTTATTTCACTTAGCAATAACCCTCTAGGTCCATCCATGTTGTTGCAAATGGTAGGATTTCTTTCTTTTTTATAGCTGAATAATATTCCATTATGTGGTATATATGTACTGCATCTTCTTTATCCATCTGTCTATTGATGGATGGGCACATTGGTTACTTCCATATCTTGGCTGTTGTAAATAATGTAACAATAAACATAGGGGTGCATGTATCTCTTCGAAACAGGGATTGTGTTTTCTTAGGTACATTCCTGGAAGTGAGATTGCTAGGTCATATGGTATTTCTACTTTTAGTTTTTGGAGGAACCACCATACTACTTTCCAAGGCACTTGCACCAATTTACATTCCCACCAACAGTGTAGGAAGGTTCCCTGTTCTCCACATCCTTGCCAACACTTGTTATTTCTTGTCTTTGGATAGTGGCCATTCTGACTGGTGTGAAGTGATATCTCATTGTGGTTTTAGTTTTCATTTCCCTGATGATTAGTGCTGTGGAGTATCTTTATGATGGCCATCTGTATTTGGAAAATGTCTATTCAGGTCCTCTGCCCATTTTTTTTTTGGTATCATTAATCTACAGTTGCATCTGAAACATTATGGTTATTAAACTCCCCACTTGATCAGGTCCCCTCCACCAACCCCATTACAGTCACTGTACATCAGCATAGTGAGATGCTATAGAATCACTACTTGTCTTCTCTGAGTTGTACAGCCCTACCCGTGCCCACCCCAACATTACATCTGCTAATTGTAATGCCCCTTTTACCCTCTTATCCCTCCCTTCCCACCCATCTTCCCCAGTCCCTTTCCCTTTGGTAACTATTAGTCCATTCTTGGGTTCTGTGAGTCTGCTGCTGTTTTGTTCCTTCAGTTTTTTTCTTTGTTCTTATACTTCACATATGAGTGAAATCATTTGATACTTATCTTTTTTGGCTTGGCTTATTTCACTGAGCATAATACCCTCTAGCTCCATCCATGTTGTTGCAAATGGTAGGATTTGTTTTCTTCTTATGGCTGAATAATATTCCATTGTGTATATGTACCACCTCTTCTTTATCCATTCTTCTACTGATGGACACTTAGGTTGCTTCCATTTCATGGCTATTGTAAATAGTGCTGCGATAAACATAGGGGTGCATATGTCTTTTTGAAACTGGGCTGGTGCATTCTTAGGGTAAATTCCTAGGAGTGGGATTCCTGGGTCAAATGGTATTTCTATTTTGAGTTTTTTGAGGAACCTCCATACTGCTTTCCACAATGGTTGAACTAATTTGCATTCCCACCAGCAGTGTAGGAGGGTTCCCTTTCTCCACATCCTCGCCAACATTTGTTGTTGTTTGTGTTTTGGATGTTGGCCATCCTCACTGGTGTGAGGTGATACGTCATTGTGGTTTTAATCTGCATTTCTCTGATGATTAGTGATGTGGAGCATCTTTTCGTGTGCCTGTTGGCCATCTGAATTTCTTCTTTGGAGAAGTGTCTATTCATGTCCTCTGCCCATTTCTTAATTGGATTATTTGCTTTTTGTTTGTTAAGGTGCGTGAGTTCTTTACATATTTTGGATGTCAACCCTTTATCAGATACGTCATTTATCAATATATTCTCCCATACTGTAGGATGTCTTTTTGTTCTACTGATGGTGTCCTTTGCTGTACAGAAGCTTTTCAACTTGATATAGTCCCACTTGTTCATTTTTGCTTTTGTTTCCCTTGCCCGGGGAGATATGTTCATGAAGAATTCACTCATGTTTATGTCCAAGAGATTTTTGCCTATGTTTTTTTCTAAGAGTTTTATGGTTTCATGACTTACATTCAGGTCTTTGATCCACCTTGAGTTTACCTTTGTGTATGGGGCTAGACAGTAGTCCAGTTTCATTC
>JAQQAC010012408.1:2609081-2829904 GCA_029783875.1 Phataginus tricuspis | reverse complement strand
TGTTCTTGGGTAGTTTTTTGATTACCGATTCAATTTCGTTGCTGGTGATTGGTCTGTTTAGTTTTTCTGTTTCCTGCTTGGTGAGTCTTGGAAGGCTGTATTTTTCTAAGAAGTTGTCCATTTCTTCTAGGTTTTGCAGCTTGTTGGCATATAGATGCTCGTAATATTCTCTTATAATTCTTTGTATTTCTGTGGGGTCCGTCGTTATTTTTCCTTTCTCATTTGTGATTCTGTTTATGTGTGTAGATTCTCTTTTTCTCTTAATGAGTCTGGCTAGGGGTTTATCTATTTTGTTTATTTTTTCAAAGAACCAGCTTTTGGTTTCATTGATTTTTTCTATTGTTTTATTCTTCTCCATTTTATTTATTTCTTCTCTGATCTTTATTATGTCTCTCCTTCTGGTAACTTTGGGCCTCATTTGTTCTTCTTTTTCCAATTTCAATAATTGTGTCCTTAGACTGTTCATTTGGGAATGTTCTTCCTTCTTTAAATGGGCCTGGATTGCAATGTACTTTCCTCTTAAGACTGCCTTCGCTGCGTCCCACAGAAGTTGTGGTTTTATGTTGTTGTTGTCATTAGTCTCCATATATTCTTTGATTTCTGTTTTGATTTGGTCGTTAACCCATTGATTCATTAGGAGAATGTTGTTAAGTCTCCATGTATTTGTGAGCCTTTTTGATTTCTTTCTGTAATTTATTTCTAATTTTATACCTTTGTGATCTGAGAAGTTGGTTGGTAAGATTTCAATATTTTTGAATTTACTGAGGTTATTTTTGTGGCCTAGAATGAGGTCTATTCTGGAAAATGTTCCATGTGCACTTGAGAAGAATGTGTATCCTGCTGCTTTTGGGTGCAGAGTTCTGTAGATATCTGTTAGGTCCATCTGTTCTAGTGTGTTGTTCAGTGCCTCTGTGTCTTTACTTATCCTCTGCCTGGTTGATCTATCCTTTGGAGTGAGTGGCATGTTAAAGTCTCCTAGAATAATTGCATTGCTGTCTATTTCCTCCTTCACTTCTGTTAGTATTTGTTTCACATATGCTGATGCTCCTGTGTTGGGTGCATATATATTTATAATGGTTATATCTTCTTGTTGGACTGACCCCTTTATCATTATGTAATGTCCGTCTTTATCTCTTGCTACTTTCTTCGTTTTGAAGTCTATTTTATCTGATACAAGTACTGCAACACCTGCTTTTTTCTCTTTGTTGTTTGCTTGAAATATTTTTTTCCATCCCTTCACTTTTAGTCTGTGTATATCTTTGGGTTTAAGGTGAGTCTCTTGTAAGCAGCATATAGATGGGTCTTGCTTTTTTATCCACTCTGTTACTCTGTGTCTTTTGATTGGTGCATTCAGTCCATTTACATTTAGGGTGATTATTGATAGATATGTACTTATTGCCATTGCAGGCTTTAGATTCGTGGTTACCAAAGGTTCAAGGGTTGCTTCTTTACTATCTAAGAATCTAACTTAACTTTCTTGTTAAGTTATTGTGTGCGCCGTCTGATGTTTCTTTATCTCTCCCTTCCTATTCTTCCTCCTCTTTTCTTTATATATTAGGTGTTTTATTCTTTGCCTTTAGTTAGTATTTGGGTGGTCTGCTTTCTTTGCTATGCTTTTATTTTCTCTGGTGACATCTTTTTAGTCTTAGGGGTGTTCCCCTCTAGATCAGTCCGTTTAAGATATCCTGTAGTGGTGGTTTATGGGTGGCAAACTCTCTCAACTTTCTTTTGTCTTGAAATTGTTTAATCCCTCCGTCATATTTAAATGATAATCGTGCTGGATACAATATTCTTGGTTCGAGGCCCTTCTGTTTCATTATGTTAAATATATCATGCCATTCTCTTCTGGCCTGTAAGGTTTCTGTTGAGAAGTCTGATGACAGTCTGATAGGTTTTCCTTTGTAGGTGATCTTTTTCCTCTCTCTAGCTGCCTTTAATACTCTGTCCTTGTCTTTGATCTTTGCCATCTTGATTATTATGTGTCTTGGTGTTGTCTTCTTTGGGTCCCTTGTGTTGGGAGATCTGTGGGCTTCCATGGACTGTGAGACTATTTCCTTCCCCAGCGTGGGGAAGTTTTCGGCAATTATTTCTTCAAAGACACTTTCTATCCCTTTTTCTCTCTCTTCTTCCTCTGGTACTCCTATAATGCGAATATTGCTACGCTTCGATTGGTCACAGAGTTCTCTTAATATTCTTTCATTCTTAGAGATCCTTTTATCTCTCTCTGCCTCAGCTTCTTTGTATTCCTGGTCCCTGTCTTGTAATTCCTTGATCGTGTCTTGAACCTGATTCAATCTGCTGTTGAGCCCTTCGATGGCTTGTTTCATTTCTGCATTGTCTTTCCTCACTTCCCTCACTTCCTCCCTCAGCTCTTGCACATTTTTCTGTAGATCCGTCAGCATGGCTATGACTTTTATTCTGAATTCTTTTTCTGGAAGACTGTGAATGTCCATTTCTCCAGATTCTTTCTCTGGGGTGGTGTTTGTCTGAAGCTTTGTCTGTATCATATTCTTCTGTCTTCTCATGACTGTAGAATTGGTTGTTGGTAGCAAGGAGAGATAAGAAAGGAGAGACAAGAAAAAAAAGAGATTTCTACTAATAATATAAAAGTATAAGGAGAGAGAGAGAAGGGAAAAGAAAAGAAAGAAAAAGAAAAGACAGCAACACCTAAAAGAAAACAGCAAGAACAACAACAAAACAAAAACAAAAACAAAAACAAAAACAAAAACAAAAAACAACACCAAAAAGCCCACCGGGGGTGGTTTCTGTGCGAATGCTGTAGGTGGCGCTATTTCTCCGCTATTCCAGAGCCGCGGCCACGTCGCTCCACACGGCCCTTTAAATCTGTGGCCGGGTGAGAATGGATGGGAGGCTGTTGAAAGAGAGGGAAAGAAAAAAAAGGAAAAGAAAGGGGAGAAAAAACAAAAAAAACAAAAAAAACAAAAAAAGAAAAAAAAAAGCCACCGGGCGTGGGTTCTGCGCGAGTGCTGTAGGTGGCGCCGTTGCTCCACTATTCCAGCGCCACTATAGTTCTGGCTGGGTTGGAAACAATGGGAAGCTGTTGATCTCCGTGGGGGTCTCAGTGGCGGGCACTCTTTCCCAGTCGCCAGCTACGGGGTCCAAAGCTCCCCAGGACTCCCAGCCTGCTGGGCTCACTTCGCGGGGCTATCCGGCCCCTCTACTGAGCTCCTGTCTCTTTAAGACCGCTGAGGTAGAGAGTGCGCTTTTCTTCCCCTTTTTCTCCTTTCTTTTTCCTTCCCGGAGCCTGCCGCGGGCAACTTGCACGTTCCCGGCTGGGACCCTGTGCCCTCTGTCCCTCCAATCTCCGCTACACCGCAGACCTCCACTCCCTCCTGGCTCTGAATCCTCTCCTCCCGCCGGAGCGCTGGGGGAGAGGGGCGCTCAGTCCGCTCGCGGCTCCGTACCTTACCCGCCTTGCCGGAACTCCCGCCGGAGTGCTGGGGTGGAGGGGCGCTCCGGGCGCAGACTTCCCCTGCCTCCCGGCTCTGAATCCTCTCCTCCCGCCGGAGCGCTGGGGGAGAGGAGCGCTCGGTCTGCTCGCGGCTCCGTACCTTACCCGCCTTGCCGAGACTCCCGCCGGAGTGCTGGGGTGCAGGGGCGCTCTCGTCTCGCTGGATCGTGTTTCCGTCCCGCCTCGCCGGGTGCCGAGTCCTCTGTCCGGCGTGTCTGGCCGCTGGAGCTCTGGGGGGGGGAGCGCTTGGTCCCACCGGATCGCCGCCCGTCCGCCTCACCGGCTGCCAAGTTCTCACAGGTGTAGCTGTACGCTGTGCACTTTCCTGTGTATTCTGGTCTCTCTTTTAGGGATAGTTGTATTTGCTGTATTTTCGTGAATAAATATAATGTTGGGAGGAATTTTTCTGCTAGTCCGTTCAAGACGCCATATTCCCGGACTTCTTTACCAATCTTGATGCTTTGTATATCTTTGTTTTGTCTGATTGCCGTGGCTAGGACCTCCAGTACTATGTTGAATAACAGTGGAGAGAGTGGGCATCCCTGTCGTGTTCCCGAACTTAGTTGAAAAGCTTTCAGCTTCTCGCTGTTAAGTAGGATGTTAGCTGTGGGTTTGTCATATATGGCCCTTATGATGTTGAGGTACTTGCCATCTATACCCATTTTGTTGAGAGTTTTAATCATGAATTGATGCTGAATTTTGTCAAATGCTTTTTCAGCATCTATGGAGATGATCATGTGGTTTTTGCTCTTCTTTTTGTTGATGTGGTAGATGATGTTGGTGGATTTTAGAATGTTTTCACTTTTAGTCTGTGTATATCTTTGGGTTTGAGGTGAGTCTCTTGTAAGCAGCATATAGATGGGTCTTGCTTTTTTATCCACTCTGTTACTCTGTGTCTTTTGATTGGTGCATTCAGTCCATTTACATTTAGGGTGATTATTGATAGATATGTACTTATTGCCATTGCTGGCTTTAGATTCGTGGTTACCAAAGGTTCAAGGGTTGCTTCTTTACTATCTAAGAATCTAACTTAACTTTCTTGTTAAGTTATTGTGAACGCTGTCTGATGTTTATTTATTTCTCCCTTCCTATTCTTCCTCCTCCATTCTTTGTATATTGGGTGTTTTATTCTTTGCCTTTAGTTAGTATTTGGATGGTCTGCTTTCTTTGCTATGCTTTTATTTTCTCTGGTGACATCTTTTTAGCCTTAGGGGTGCTTCCCTCTAGAGCAGTCCGTTAAGATATCCCTGTAGTGGTGGTTTATGAGAGGCAAACTCTTTCAACTTTCCTTTGGCTGGAAATTGTTTAATCCCTCCATCATATTTAAATTATAATGGTGCTGGATACAGTATTCTTGGTTCAAGGTCCTTCTGTTTCATTACGTTAAATATATCATGCCATTCTCTTCTGGCCTGTAAGGTTTCTGTTGAGAAGTCTGATGATAGTCTGATGGGTTTTCCTTTGTAGGTGATCTTTTTTCTCTCTCTAGCTGCCTTTAATACTCTGTCTTTATCTTTGACCTTTGCCATCTTAATTATTATGTGTCTTGGTGTTGTCTTCCTTGGGTCCCTTGTGTTGGGAGTTCTGTGGGCTTCCATGGACTGTGAGACTATTTCCTTCCCCAGTGTGGGAAAGTTTTCAGCAATTATTTCTTCAAAGACACTTTCTATCCCTTTTTCTCTCTCTTCTTCCTCTGGTACTCCTATAATGTGAATATTGTTCCTTTTGGATTGGTCACACAGTTCTCTTAATATTCTTTCATTCCTAGAGATCCTTTTTTCTCTCAGTACCTCAGCTTCTTTGTATTCCTCTTCTCTAGTTTTTATTTCATTTATCGTCTCCTCCACCATATCCAATCTGCTTTTAACACCGTCCATTGTGTTCCTCAAGGATTGGATCTCTGACCAGAATTCATTGCTGAGTTCTTGAATATCTTTCTATACCTCCATGAGCATGTTCATGATTTTTATTTTGAACTCCCTTTCAGGGAGAGTCATAAGGTCCATATAATTAAAATCTTTCTCAGGAGTTGTATTCATAATTTTACTCTGGACCAGGTTCCTTTGGCATTTCATATTTGTGTATGGAGCCCTCTAGTGCCCAGAAGCTCTACTCTCTGGAGCTGCTCAGCCCCTGAAGCAATGTCAGGGATTGTAGGGGAGTGGTATTGGTGCCTCGGGGGAGGAAAGTGCTGTTTCCTGGTTCCTGGCTGCTATGCCTGTCTCCACTGTCTGAACCAGTGGGCTGAGCACACAGGTATAAGCCTCTGTGCTTTGCCTTTTAAGTTGCTGTATACAGATCCTCCCTCCAGCTGGCCCAACACCAGGGAAGGGCTTCCAGGTTTGCAAGCCTGGTGGGGCTGGCCAGGTGAAAGGTGCACTAGTCTGCCTGTCACAGAAGGGGTTCCTGGAGCCGTGCAGGCAGCCAGGGAGCTGGCACATCTGAAGATCAGAAAACCCCCAATCTGCTGGGCAGAGTACACCCGGATAATCCTGTCCACCTGTCCTTTCTCCCCAGCAGCAAACTCCATGCAGTCCTTGCCCCCTCAGCAGGCCTCCTGCCAAAGTCCTCCCTGCCAGGAAGTCTCTCAGACTGCCTGCCCCTCCCCTGTCCCAGAGCAGCTGGGTATGGATCCCTGATCTCACAAGCAGCCGGAATCTTAGTCTCTCCAGGAACTCTGCCTGTCTTAGCTTTCCAAGCTCCTAATTACAAGAGTATCATGCAAGCACCATGAAATGTAGGTTTGTGCTCCCAGAGTAGATCTCCAGAGTTAGGTATTCAGCAGTCCCAGTTCTCCACTCCCTCTCTGCTCTGTTCCTGTTCCTCCTCTCCATTTACATTCAAGGTAATTATTGATAGCTATGTTCTTATTGTCATTTTATTAATTGTTTTCTCATTGTTTTGGTAGTTCATCTCTGTTCCTTTCTTCCTCTCCTATATCTTCTCTTGTTATTTGGTGGTTTTATTTAGTGTTGTCATTAGATTTCTCTTTTTTAATTTTTTGTGTATCTATTATAGGCTTTGGGTTTGTGGTTACCATAAGGTTCATGGATAGCTTCCTAACTATATAACTATAATATAGTCTATATTTAGAGTTGATCTCTCTATTTTAAACACACTCTAAAAGTACTTCTTTTTTCTCCTTCTCCTCTACACTTTATGTATTAGTTGTCATAATCTGGATTTTTGTGTATTCCTTGACTGATTTAATGTATAGTTGGGTATACTACTTTGGTTTTAATTTCATAGTTGCTTGATAATAATTGGTCTACTATGTTTACTGTGGGTTTATTTTCACTGTGAAAACTATTAGGCTTAAGAACATTTCCGTCTGCAGAAGTCCCTTTAATATATTCTGTAGTGCTGGTTTAGTGGTTATAAATTCCTTCAGCCTTCATTAATCTGGGAAATGTTTAATCTCACCTTCAAATTTGAATGATAATCTTGCTAGGTAGAGGATTCTTGGTTGAAGGTCTTTCTCTGTCAGTACATTTAATGTTTCATGCTTTCTGGCTTGTAAAATTTCTTCTGAAAAGTCTGCTGATAGCCTGATGGGATTTGCCGTATAAGTAATCTTTTTTTCTCTCTCTGAATGCATTCAGTACTCTTTCCTTATCCTTAATCTTTGTCATTTTAATTATTATATGTCTTGGTGTTGTCTTCCTGGGATTGCTTTTGTTAGGGTGTCTCTGTACTTACACCACCTGGGTGTCCATTTCCTTTTCCAGGTTGTGGAAGTTTTCAAAAATTATTTCTTCAAAGAGACTTTCTATCCCTTTTGTCTCTCTTCTCCTTCTCATACCCATGTTAATCAAATATTGCTTTGTTTGGAGTTGTCACACAGCTCTCTTAGCATTTTTTCATTTCTGGAGATTCTTTTGGCTCTATTACTCAGCTTCATTGTTTTCCTGTTCTCTAATTTCCATCTCATTCATTGTCTCTCCTTGAAGCAATCTATTATTCATTCCCTCCATTGCATATTTCATTTCAGTTATTGTATTCTTCAGCTCTAAGTGACTCTTATAACTCCTCTATCTCTTTGTTGAAGTCATCCCTGAGATCGTCAGTACTTTTTCTTAGATCAGTGGGCTTCTGTATGACTGTTACTTTGAAATCTTTATGAAGAAGATTGGTGATCTCCATTTCATTTAGCCCTCTTCGTAGTTGGTTTGGAACATATTCCTCTGCCTCCTCATTTTGTTAGGATTTCTGTGTTTCTTCCTTTGTATCAAATGGATCTGCTATGCTTCCTGGTCTAAAGAGTAACAGGTTTCTGACGAAGGTGTCCAGTGTATCCCAGAAGGTCGAGACTCTTTACTGTCTAGTGCCTAATTCTCCTTTGCAGTGGAGCCTCAGTTGCTGTTGCTGGGCTCTGGGCAGGGCTGCTTTTCTGTCTGTCTGCCGGCAGTGGTCTGTCTCAGTGTGCTGTGGTTGGCAGTTTGCCTCAGCTGGCCTTTTGTGAACAGAGCAGCAGCGCTTCTGGGATCATTGTGGGTGGGGCACCCTCTACCTGCCCTGAAGCCATGGCAGCCCTGCTGGGCTAAGGGGTGGTCGGGGTGGTCACACAGCTCTGGGGTGCACATGCAGTGGAGAGTTGCCTGGCAGCATGGTGTGTGTATGTGTGGTGGTAAGTCACCCTGTGGCTCAGTGGCTGAGGGGTGCACTGCGTGGGCTGGACTGCCTGGGAGGAGGAAGGAGCAATTGGAACTGGTCCCACAGGTGCCTCCCCAGTTGGGCTGAGACAGGGCTGAGAAAGCTGGGAAAGCCTCCCTCTGCCTGCCAGGCAGGAAAATCTCCCTCTGGGCTGCCAGTGAGGGGGAGGGAGCATTTTGGGGCTCCTGAGGGTGTCCAAACTGTTGGGCTGAGGGAGGGCTGGGAAGTATTGTCTCCCTGCCTTTTCTTCCGTGGAGAGAACTTTCACCCCTCTGGTACCCCTCTCACTGCTGGCAAATCTTTCAAACTGCCACCTCTGTTTTGGGTCTCAGCAGGACCACCAGAGTGTTTTCCTCCTGCTTGTTGGCTGGGATGTGGAAAGGGCTTGGGTCCCGCTCAATTGGGACTCTGCCACTTTATCCTTCTCTGTGTGGTCTTCTCTTTCTCCCCAGGTATAGGTGGTTTGTTCTGCAGTGTGCGGGTCACTTTCAGGATTAGTTGTATTTGCTGTAGTTGCTTCCTTGTTGTATGTGTAGAAGATGTCCACCTCGCTTTCCTACTCCATCATCTCTTTCCCCCACTCCTTGACTTGTTTTATTGTAGCCAGGACACAGCAAATTCAGAAGCCCATATGAAGTGCCTTACATTAAAAAAAAAAAAATTTAGGGTGTAATGAATTGTAATAATGAAATATTTTCAATAATAAAGACTTCAAATTTTAGAAATGACATTCTTCAAGTATGAATGATAACATTAATTATAAGAGTTTCTAGTGCAGTTACTTGAAAAATTTATTTTTACTAGGAAAAGAAACTAGTGATTTATGGGCAGAAAACAGGAAGTTAAAAAATAAAGTATATACATTTGTACATCTTGTTTAAACTTGTAAATATGTGCGTAAATGAAATAATCAGGAATAATCAGAAAAAAACCCTGAATAATTAAATATGTTTCAACTCCCCACAAAGTGTGCACTATGCTATTTAGAGATTTAGCTACCCATTTTACATTTAATCAAAATCATGTTTTTCTTTCATAGAAACTCAAAGCTTGATAGAAAACCAAGGATATGTAAATAAGCTTCAGTATAACTATAAATAATAGTATGGCCAACTCTTAGTTATCTCAGATTATTAATTATTTTCCATTCTTGCTGCTTTGTGTTAACATTTTCCCAACAAGCTTCGATAGGAGGGAAGTAAAGATGAAATTCGATGAAACTCAAATTAATTAGATTTCCTACTTGTTTGCAATTGAAAACATATTTGAAGAAAAATGACAGCTTTCAGAGCACCATCATTATGCGGTGTTCTTAACCTCTCTAGCTATTTCCTTATCTGATAAGTCCTGGTAGTACAGTCTACCTTATGAAATTGTGAGAATTAAATAGCGTGCAGAAAAACTGTGCCTGGTACATAGTGATATACCTTTTCAGTTATTTTCTACATACAGCATATTTTATTCCCCATTAACAAGAAAAATTTAAATTGGAATTGATTTCAGAGTTTATAAACTGTAGTTTCCAAATACAATTTCCATAATAACTTTATCTTGCATCACTATACAATAATAGAAATGTTAATGGGAAAATCTAACCTATTCCATCATAATTGCAAGGCATACAATTTTCATAAAGACACAATTAGGAAAAATGCACTTCAAGTGATTTCAGAGGCTTTTAGTGTTTACGCAGCTTCGAATCAGGCACAATTTAAGTGTTTGGTCGCAGTTGGTGGTTTAGTACTGAACGTTATGGTAACAAAAGTATCAAATAGCTTTAAATTAATAAGTAAAAATTATTTGCATGAAGTTGTTCTGTTTGCACAATCAGTAATTTCAGTGATTCCACCTTTCTGATGGTGATGTTAACTTTAATCACTTGGTTTAAGTGATGTCTGCTCAATTTCTCCACTGTAAAATTACTATTTTTCTTATAATTAATAAAAACATGGGAGATGCCTTGGTGTGTTGCCAATATCCTATTTTTCATCATACTCTGACCTGCTAATTTTAACTGGAATCCATTGATTGTTTTTGCCTGCAACAATTGGTATTTACCTAGCGTTATTTTTTTACCCTTCTACAATTTTTATTTGGAATTCTGTAAAAAAGCTATTCTTTTCCCTCATTTATATTTGTTTATTCAATCATTTATATCATATTCATGAATATTTAAGAAAATTCTATTTTTAAATAATAAGAAAGACATACAGAGGTTGAGAGTACAGGCTCTGGAATCTGGCAACCTGAATCTGATTCTGCTGTATACTAGTTGGAGGACTTTGGCAAGTTACAATAACCACTCTGTGCCTCGATTTCCTAATTTATAAATGGAGGAAACACAGGCCTATCTTGAAGATAACTGCGTTTCGTTCTAGACGACTGCAATAAAGTGACTCAAATGAATTTTTTTTGTTTTCCAGTGCATATAAAAGTTACGTTTATGTGATAGTGTAGTCTTTTAAATGTGCAATAGCATTATGTCAAAAATGTACATATCTGAATTCAAACATTTTGTTGTTAAAAAATGCCCACCACCATCTAAGCTTTCAGCAAGCTGTAATCTGTTTGCTGGTGGGGAGGCCTGCCTTTATGTTGGTGGCTACCGACTGATCAGGGTGGTAGTTGCTGAAGGTTGGGGTGGCTGTGGCAATTTCTTAAAATAAGACAACAAGGAAAGTTGCCCCATCAACTGACTCTTCCTTTAGAAACAATTTCTCATAGTTTGTGATACTGTGTGATAGCATTTTATCACCAGTAGAACTTCTTTCAAAGTTGTCGTCACTCAAACCTTGCCACTGCTTTATCAACTAAGTTTAAGTCACATTCTGAATCCTTTGTTGTCATTCAATAATCTTTAGAGCATTTTCATCAGGAGTAATTTCCATCCCAAGGAACCACTTTCTTTGCTGACCCATAAGAAGCAACTCCCCATCTGTTAAAGTTTTACTTTGAGATTGCAGCAATTCAGTCATATCTTCAGGCTCCACTTATAATGAAAAAGTTTGAATTATGTCAAGAATTGCCAAAATGTGATACAGAGACAACAAGTGAGCAAATGTTGTTGGAAAATAGTGCTAATAGACTGGCTCAACACAGGGTTGCCACAAAACCAATTTATAAATAATGCAATATCTGCTAATTGCAATAAAGCAAAGTGCAGTCAAATGAGGTATGCTTGTAACCCCATCCTAGGCTGGTGTAGAAGTAAGTTAGATAATACAGGTAGTCTTGAGTCTAACTTTAATGACTTTTTCTTAGCAAATATTTTGTACTGTGCTTAGTTTTACTATTTACAAGCTTCCCCACTTACAAACTGAATATAAAAATGTTTATCATGTGCTTGCCTTCCAAGACATTAAAATTCACAAAGTGAATTTAAATGTGCTTTGTGATGTAGAGATACAAAATAAGTTCTTAATTCTAAAAAAGGATCAAACTGAAATATTGCTAAGATCCCTTTTATCATCATGATTCTGTTCTTGGGCTGGTCTTTGTATTAGAAATATAGATAACCATAAAATGTGATGAAAGTATTTTTAACATTTTTAATGTTTCAAGAGAATAGGCAAGCCATATGAAGTAAGTACCAGAAAATGAACATCCTTATAAATCCTTAAATTTTATGAGTGGTGAAAGAGTCAATTATAATATTTTTAATACTAAAATAATTCCTTTAGTAACAGCTCATTATTGACTTGATCAAGCATTTGATCAAGATCGCCTGTTTTTCTTTACTGGAAAGAATATTAATGTTGAAAAAATAAGATACAAAATACTTTGTTTATACATCTTTCCATTTGAAGCAAGTGAAATTTAATGTAGGATTTTATTATTCAAGATTTTTTCTAATAATATGAATAAATAAAAACTGCCTTTTACTGAGCTTTTACTATGTGCTGAGCCCTTTACAAATATCTCAATTAACTTTTGCAACTTTCCGTTGTGGTATTATCTCTGTATTACAGATAAACTGAGGATCAGAGAAGTTGAATAACTTTCCAAGAAAGCCACAAATTAAGAGAAGCAAGCATATCTTTTTCAGTGGGCATTTTACCATATTTGTACGTATCTGTTTTGTACATCCTTTTGTAGAAAGTAGATTATCATTTCTCTGAGAATAGAGAATTTTTCCCCCGTCCTTTTCACCTACTGCAGTGTCCTGTACACAGAAGTTACCCAATAAATATTTAATGTTGGTGATACTCCTTACGGGTCATGCTGCTACAGTGGCATGTTATACTGTAAAGTTTTATATGGACAGAACAAACGAGATCAATAAACTTGTCTATGTGATTCATGCCAATAATTTTATTGAATGATATGGCATAAATTCTGGGAAAAACGTCAAGGGTCTTTGCAAATTCCCAGGAAATTACAGGAATGTAGACTTGACCATTGTGGCCCTAGGGTAACAAATGACACGACATTTGTTTTTTCTATCTGCTAGCAGTGATTAAAGAGAGGATTAATTTCAGAATTGTTGATTAAGAATTTACTGGAGAAAGCTTCTGTTAAAAAGCATTAATTTAGCTTTTTTTCCAGCACTCAGACAGAGGGCGCCCTTGGGCCACCAAGAAGATAATAACTAATAGGTTCTGTGTAACACTGGATGCCCCCCATTGAATAATGCATTGTTCGTGCCAAAATAGATTACAAAGTGTTTTCATGTTGAGTTTCTGTTTCTGACTTGAAATCTTATTGAACTGTTGTGTGAACTCCTTAATAATTTTTTCATTCCTTAATGAACTAGATAAAAGTAATTGCTATAAATTTTAAATCAACAAGCATTAAATTTGGGGGATTAATTTAGTAAATATAAAGTCACATCTCAAATTTGAGGGTGCGAATCTAATTAGAACTCTATTCACGTATGATTGCAATTGACAGGAGATCTTTCAGGATGAACATGCATATGTTAGGTCATGTGCTGAATACCACGTGTATTCTCACAACTCAGTGACATTAGTAGTGCTATTACCCTCTTTTTATGTGAAATATCTTTATTTTAAACAATATTAAAACAAGTTCTTTAATTCAGTAACACAATAAGCACATGTTATCTTTTGAAAGGCACTTCTGGTGCAATTACAGTAAAGTAATAGAGACAATTTGATGGTTATTTATCTTGCCATGTTATCAAATTGCTTACTCAGTTCACATTGTTCTTTTAATGTTCTTCTGTGAATTGTTGCATTTTACAAAAATTTCAAAGCCCTGTCATGAAATGTACTTTTATTGATTTATTTATTAATATAATATTTTCTGTTTATAATTTCACCAATGAATCACATTTAAAATACATTTAAAAAACCATCCTTTATTCTTGTGCTAAAGTACTCATTCTTCACAGTGTCCTAAGGAAGCTTAAGTACCCAACTGCAAATGAAGTGGAACCTTGTGATGTTAAGTCTCCTTCTAGGAATAAAAGTTGGGTAAACCAGTGCTTTTTGTTGTTATTGTTGATACTTTTTCAGTAGTTTTATTCTGTTGTTTTTAATTACACAGCTTCAAATTGTATGATTTTGTAGAGAATAATTCAACTTTCTTTAGAAACCAGGCATGATCTAAGTTTTAAATAAGAATTAAAATGTAAAGTTAGCTTTATAAAAGTTAGTTAGCTAAGGTTTACAAAAGGTTAGCTAATCAAAGTCAATGATGTTCTCTAAAAAATAGTTACAGTTGCTCTCCATTTTGTCATAAATACGTGTACAGAGAATAAGAAGTATGAGCTGACCTGATTAGAATTATTTTCTTATAATGAAGACACTTCAGATATCCTTTCACAAAGTATGATGAGTGTTGAAACCCAACTAAGCTGACCAAATGTTTAGTAAACCACACTGTGTTCTTTCATTTACAAGTTTAAAATAAAATGTAAAAACTATGAAACACTATAAAAATTGTCATAAACTGAAAGCCATATTAACGTTTTTTAAAATGAAATGTTCTTTGACATAAGCTACAGTACAAACAGCACATTTTAACTTTTTTCAAGTAAATATGAATTGTAGAATTTGGCTAGAATACTCTGGTGTAATATTAAAATTCAAATTATTTCATGCATATCTGAAAAATTCCATGTGTAATTGACAGTGATTTAAAAAATGTAAACATTTCCTTTCCCTGTGTAGTTGGGTTATTATTCACTTAAAAATAGAGTAATGTATATGACAACTAAATATTATTCCATCTCTAAATCTCTATATAGTCATGATACAAATAACCAAAACCAAAGTCAAAATTACATTCTGGATTTCTTTGAAAATATAGGAACAGTATTAAGAAGCTCTGTCTGAAATATTTTCTAAATTATTTTTGGTTATCAATTGTGTCAGAGTAATTTCACAGAGGCTTATGATGCTACATACAAAAGTTTATAGTTTATAGACTCTTCAAAAGTTTCTATTGTGCAAATACCCTAAAATAGAATTTCTCTGAGATGACTCATCTCGCTGGCCCATAGAAATAACTCTGTAAAACTGTACTCAGATTTTAATCTGAATTATAATCCAACCTGATACCCACCCAAATGAGTGTTAATAGATTTTTTTTAAGAGTGATGCTCATACTTTATTCTTTTTCAAAATCGTTTTAGCTCTTCCATTGACTTTCTATACAAACTTATTAATTTTCTAAATTCACACTCAAAAAAATCTTGCTGGAATTTTTATAGCAAACATGTTAAACCTATATATCAATTTGGGGAGAGTTGGCTCCTTTACTGTGCTAAATCTTCCAATCCATGAACATAGTAATCTACTTTTTAGAAATTGTTTGATTTATTTCATCAGCATTTTGTGCATACATGATTAGATTTCTATCTAAGTGTTTCATTTTTTTTTAACAATTTATTTTGATATCATTAACCTACAATTACATGAGCAATATTATGGTGATTAAACTACCCCCTTAGTGTTAATAGATTTTTATCATCAGTTGATTTGTGCTAATACTTCTTTTCAATGGATTATTTATACAGTTCTAAACCAATGTAATCAGAGAACTTGTTTAAAATGAAAACTTTTTAGTGATACATGAAGATGCCCTGAAAAGCTAAAGATAACTTTCTTTCAATTGCAAAGATCAGAAATCTCTTCTGTGCTTTTAAGGTGTGCTAACATTTAATTACTCCAAAGGTAAAGAAAACACATTTTAAAAGTAAAGAAGTTTCCTAAATATTCATATTGCCTACATCAGTGTATATACATTTTGAAAAATCAACAAGCATTAATTAGTTTTAAAGATTTTTTCTTTATTCAGGTAACCAAGTAGGATCTCATGCATGTATTTTTTAATGTAAATATATATATATATTATTGAAGTATCATTGATATACAATCTTATGTTGGTTTCAAATGTACAACACAGTGGTCCAACAGTTACCCACATTATCAAATCCTCACCCCCTCTAGTGTGGTTATTATCTATCAATGTAGAATGATGTTACAGACTCACTGACTATATTCTCTGTGTTGTACTACCGTCCCCATGACCAATTTATATTGTGATGGCGAATTATTGAGCCCCTTAATCCCCAATCCCTCCCCCTTGGTAACCACTAGTCACGTCTTGGTGTCTATGAGTCTACTGTCATTTTGTTCCTTCTGTTTCTCATGCATGTACTTTTAATTAGGAAACCATTCACATTAAATCATTTCTTCTCATTGAATTGTCTGTGAGATGCTGTGGAGATAATTTTCAGACTTCATTATAAAATTTGTTCACTTCTGACAAATGTCTTCCACGGAGAATTCTTCACCACCATATTCCAGGAGAAGAATGTCTGGGAAATGCTGACATAAGCTTTGTTTGTAATTGTTCCCATGTGTATGAATCTGCTCCTTAATTTTTTTCAGTCAGGAGTGGTTTATCATGGAGAAGACAGCATGGAAAATTATTGACTTATTTATCAAATGGATAGCATGAACTTTTAATGGAAATGAATCTGTAAGAACAGCAGCAACCTTCTTGGCTACAGATGGAGTAATTTGAAAAGCATGAGAAAACTGCCAACTTTCTAGATCAAAGACAGCCTTGATACCATTCCATTGTGTTTCTACCTCCTGTACAATAAACTGGGATGTGATTAGACTCCCATGAAGTATATCATAAGCTGTAAAAACTTTTGGGGCCCAGTGTGCAGTTTAATAAAGAATGCCATAAAGGAATCAAGTTAATATCCAGATTCTGAAGCGATACATAGGGCAACGTCCCAACTAAAGAACCTTGTGTCCTCGTAGAGCTTGAGGCCTGGCTCCCAGGCGTGTGGAAGTGTTCTCTTACCCTCTTTTTAAAAATGGGAAAATAGAAGCTTAGAGAGATTAAGGAGATTTCCACTAATAAGTGACAAGCAAATGATACTTTCCTTAGTGCATGGCACAAAATACACAATTAATAGTGAAATTGTTTTTTTTCCCTTTAATTTCCAGTTGTTATTGAGGGAATACAGTAACATTCAGACTCACCATGGCTTAATTTAGGAATAATATTGGGAATTAGACTTTTTGTTTCCTGGTGACAGAGTAATTTAAATCAGATGCTATAGAATGAGCCAGTTCCTGGTAAGAGGAACACTGAGGTTTAGAGAGAACAGTAGCATGATAGAATGAAAAGAACACCAAACTGAGAGCCAGATGATCTGTTTTACGGTATATTTTACTACTAATATCTGGATAAGCTTCAGAAATGATTTAAGCTCACTAGACCTCTGTCTTGGAAGTGAAGGAAATGGACTCGAAAACCTAGTTCATAAATCTAGGGGTTTATGTGTTGCATATGGTAATCATTCTTTTGTTTTATATCTGCATACTATAAATGTCTTGTTCAGTTTATGGGAGCAGGGTATTAACATAAATCTAATAATGTCATTCATCTGTTTTAGCACTGGTATGGAGTCCCTAAAACGGTGTAAGACATCTACGTAGGCATCTAGTTCTCAACACTGGTTACTAGAGGGTTTGTGGAAAATATTTGTTCTTTCAACGGCATTTACTGAGTACCTACCGTGTGCTAGCCATGGAAATATAGTCATTTAGCTGACATTTCTTAGGATATGCTTTCATTTCACCTCTATGCATGGGTTCCTGGGGACAGCTTGTTCTTTCTTTAATTTTGGTTAAAGCACATCTTTAAGTGGAGGAAGAAGGATATACTTCCCTGTAACTCCTGAATGGGGTGGGGGTGTGTGTGGATTTTATCAGCTTTTTGAGGGAAGACTGAATAAATGTAGGGGCAGAGTATATTAACATTTTTTGCTTTCTCCTGCAGACTATTTAGGAACTATTCCGCTCTGGAAGTAAAGTTTTATTTTACTTAGGATCAAGGAAAAACTTAGGATAGGAAAGAGGTCAAGAAAATGATAGTCTAATTTTTATGTGAATGCTTAATTTGATGCTGCTATTTTTAATTGAGTTAAAATGTCTAAATTGAATGACACTTAACTTCCATGAAGTCATTTCTCTATGTGGTTCTTAGAGGAAATTGCCTGGGTCACCTGTATAGGCAACTAGTTCTGGACATTGGTTACTGGAGGGTATTCATTCTCTGAACAAGCATTTATTGAACACCTACTATGTGCTAGCTATGGAAATATACCACTGAATAAAACAGACAAAATCCCTAATCTCATGGAGTTTACAATCTAGTGAGGACAATCAGACAAACAAAATAAGTACAATTTATGGTAATTAGATGGTGGTAAATGCTATAGAGAAAAGCAAAACAGGTTTAAAGAGGGGAGATGGGGAGATATTGGGATGTGTAAGGTCTGTAGCTATGAATAGGGTGGTCAGGGAATTATTCACTGAAAAGTGGAGCAAAATGGAAGAAAGTGAAAGGAGATATCTAAGTAAAAAAATTTCTAGGTAAAGGAGGAGTAATTGCAAAACCTCTGAGGTGGAAATGACCTGTTCATAAAAGAGAAGGTGGCCAGGGTACCTGGAGCTGAGGCAGTAAGGGGGAAGGTAGACGATTCGTGTAGGACCCTATTGTGAGGGCATTGACTTTTATTTTGAATGAGATGGGAGGTCACTGGAGGAGAGTGATCAGTCTAGTTGCTGGGTTGACACTAAACTGCAGAGGGCTAAGGCAAAATGCATGGAGACTAGTTCAGGAAATTTTACAACAATCCAGGTCGTAGATGGGTGGTCTTAGCAAGGAGGTGGGGATGGTAAGGGAGTGGTTGGATTCTGGCGTCTGTGACAGCAGTGGCTGATGGTGCTGGATGAAGAATTTGTGAGACAAGAGTCCCAGCAAGATGCCAAGTTTTTAGCCTTAACAGCTAGCAGGATGAAGCTGCCATTAACAGATGAAGACCACAGGAAAAGCAGGGTTTGTGGGGGAAGACTGCCTTTCCCTGCTTTGTTTCACTGTAACGACATCACCCATATACCACACATCTGGAACCCCGCAACAGCCAGTTTTTATCTTCTTTTCAGTCTATCCCGTGTGACATAGGAATTAAAAAGAAATAAAAATAGGTTGTTCAGATTAGGGAAATGCAATTGCTAAATCAATATCCAAAGGTTAAACATATTTTACATTTATTTATTTCTATATTGGAAATTTGCCTTTGATTGTTTCTGAAGTTGGTTTTAATGGTTCAGGGAACGCTGAATAGAAAGAACTACAAGCAATATAATTATTTTCTCTGCTTTATTAGGAATACTTCTGTAATCATTGTAATTGTTACTTTTAACCAAATAAAGCTTGTGTCTCTTCTTTATAACTGATGTTTATACCTTCTGTAAGATTAATATAAAGTCTTTTTGTTCACACTGTGACATTCTTGAGGACTTGCTGTAAGATTGCAGGGAGCTTAAAAATTCTGGTGGAGTAGATTTGTATTATTTGACCTTAATGTTGTGATATACTGATACTGTAAAATATACCATTGGTTTGATTTTGTTATTTAACGTATGCAGGACTAACAACACAAACTAGAGAAGATAACAAGGTATAAGAAAGCAAGTAAATTACTATTTAATTAAAACATTTAACTCTGATATTAGAAGAAATCTCAAGAAAATAAGTTAACTTTCTCAATGCTTTTTTTTGTTTGTTTTTGATATCGTTAATTTATAATTACATGTGCAACATTATGGTTACTAGACTCCCCACATCAAGTCCCCCGACATACCCCATTACAGTCACTGTCCATCAGCATAGTGAGATGCTGTAGAATCATTACTTCTCTGAGTTGTACAGCCCTCCCCGTGGCCCCACCTACATTATGTCTGCTATTAGTAATGCCCCTTTTCCCCCTTATCCCTCCCTTACCACCCATCTTCCCCAGTCCCTTTCCCTTTGGTAACTATTAGTCCATTCTTGGGTTCTGTGAGTCTGCTGCTGTTTTGAACCTTCAGTTTTTTTCTTTGTTCTTATACTTCACATATGAGTGAAATCATTTGATACTTTTCTTTTTCTGTTTGGCTTATTTCACTGAGCATAACACCCTCTAGTTCCATCCATGTTGTTGCAAATGGTAGGATTTGTTTTCTTCTTATGGCTGAATAATATTCCATTGTGTATATGTACCACCTCTTCTTTATCCATTCATCTACTGATGGACACTTAGGTTGCTTCCATTTCTTGGCTATTGTAAATAGTGCTGCAATAAACATAGTGGTACATATGTCTTTTTCAAACTGGGCTGCTGCATTTTTAGGGCAAATTCCTAGGAGTGGTATTCCTGGGTCAGATGCTATTTCTATTTTTAGTTTTTTGAGGAACCTCCATACTGCTTTCCACAATGGTTGAACTAGTTTACATTCCCACCAGCAGTGTAGGAGGGTTCCCTTTCCTCCACATCCTCACCAACATTTGTTGTTGTTTGTGTTCTGGATGTTGGCCACCCTTATTGGTGTGAGGTGATATCTCATTGTGGTTTTAATTTGCATTTCTCTGATGATTAGCGATGTGGAGCATCTTTTCATGTGTCTGTTGGCCATCTGAATTTCTTCTTTGGAGAAGTGTCTATTCAGATACTCAGCCCATTTTTTAATTGAATTATTTGCTTTTTGTTTGTTGAGGTGCGTGAGCTCTTTACATAATTTTAATGTCAGCCCCTTATCAGATATGTCATGTATGAATATATTCTTCCATACTGTAGGATGTCTTTTTGTTCTACTGATGGTGTCCTTTGTTGTGCAGAAGCTTTTCACCTTGATATAGTCCCACTTGTTCATTTTTGCTTTTGTTTCCCTTGCCCAGGGAGATATGTTCATGAAGAAGTTGCTCATATTTATGTCCAAGAGATTTTTGCCTATGTTTTTTTCTGAGTTTTATGGTTTCATGACTTACATTCAGGTCTTTGATCCATTTTTAGTTTACTTTCGTGTATGGGGTTAGACAGTAGTCCAGTTTCATTCTCTTACATGTAGCTGTCCAGTTTTGCCAACACCAGCTGTTGAAGAGGCTGTCATCTCCCCATTGTATATCCATGGCTCCTTTATCATATATTAACTGACCGTATATGGTTGGGTTAATGTCTGGACTCTCTATTCTATTCCACTGGTCTATGGGTCTGTTCTTGTGCCAGTACCAAATTGTCTTGATTACTGTAGCTTTGTAGTAGAGCTTGAAGTCAGGGAGAGTAATTCCCCCTGCCTTATTCTTCCTTCTCAGGATTGCCTCGGCTATTCTGGGTCCTTTGTGGTTCCATATGAATTTTAGAACTACTTGTTCCAGTTCATTGAAGAATGCTGTAGGTATTTTGATAGGGATTGCATTGAATCTGTAGATTGCTTTAGGTAGTATAGCCATTTTGACAATATTTATTCTTCCTAGCCAAGAGCATGGGATGCATTTCCATTTGTTAGTGTCCTCTTTAATTTCTCCTAGGAGTGTCTTGTAGTTTTCAGAGTACAGGTCTTTCACTTCCTTGGTTAGGTTTATTCCTAGGTATTTTATTCTTTTTGATGCAATTGTGAATGGAATTGTTTTTCTGGTTTCTCTTTCTGTTAGTTCGTCATTAGTGTATAGGAAAGCAACAGATTTCTGTGTGTTAATTTTGTATCCTGCAACTTTGCTGAATTCAGATATTAGTTCTAGTAGTTTTGGAGTGGAGTCTTTAGGGTTTTTTATGTATAGTATCATGTCATCTGCAAATAGTGACAATTTGACTTCTTCTTTACCAATCTGGATGCCTTGTATGTCTTTGTTTTGTCTGATTGCCATGGCTAGGACCTCCAGTATTATGTTGAATAACAGTGGAGAGAGTGGGCACCCCTGTCTTGTTCCCGATCTTAGATGAAAAGCTTTCAGCTTCTCGCTATTAAGTATGATGTTAGCTGTGAGTTTGTCATATATAGTCTTTATGATGTTGAGGTACTTGCTGTCTATACCCATATCGTTTAGAGTTTTAATCATGAATGGATGCTGAGTTTTATCAAATGCTTTTTCAGCATCTATGGAGATGATCATGTGGTTTTTGTTCTTTTTATTGATGTGATGGATGATGTTGATGGATTTTCGAATGTTGTACCATCCTTGCATCCCTGGAATGAATCCCACTTGATCATGGTGTATGATCCTCTTGATGTATTTTTGACTTTGGTTTGCTAATATTTTGTTGAGTATTTTTGCATCTATGTTCATCAGGGATATTGGTCTGTAATTTTCTTTTTTAGTGAGGTCTTTGCCCGGTTTTGGTATTAGAGTGATGCTGGCTTCATAGAAAGAGTTTGGAAGTATTCCCTCCTCTTCTATTTTTTGGAAAACTTTAAGGAGAATGGGTGTTATTTCTTCTCTATATGTCTGGTAGAATTCAGAGGTGAATCCATCAGGTCCAGGGCTTTTGTTCTTGGGTAGTTTTTTGATTACCGATTCAATTTCGTTGCTGGTGCTTGGTCTGGTTAGTTTTTCTGTTTCTTGCTTGGTCAGTCTTGGAAGGTTGTATTTTTCTAAGAAGTTGCCCATTTCTTCTAGGTTTTGCAGCTTGTTAGCATACAGATGCTCGTAATATTCTCTTATAATTCTTTGTATTTCTGTGGGGTCCGTCGTTATTTTTCCTTTCTTGTTTGTGATTCTGTTTATGTGTGTAGATTCTCTTTTTCTCTTAATGAATCTGGCTAGGGATTTATCTATTTTGTTTATTTTTTCAAAGAACCAGCTTTTGGTTTCATTAATTTTTTTCTATTGTTTTATTCTTCTCAATTTTATTTATTTCTTCTCTGATCTTTATTATGTCTCTCCTTCTGGTGACTTTGGGCCTCATTTGTTCTTCTTTTTCCAATTTCAATAATTGTGTCTTTAGACTGTTCATTTGGGAGTGTTCTTCCTTCTTTAAATTGGCCTGGATTGCAATATACTTTCCTCTTAGAACTGCCTTTGCTGCGTCCCACAGAAGTTGTAGCTTTGTGTTGTTGTTGTCATTAGTCTCCATATATTCTTTGATTTCTGTTTTGATTTGGTCATTAACCCATTGATTCATTAGGAGAATGTTGTTAAGTCTCCATGTATTTGTGAGCCTTTTTGATTTCTTTCTAAAATTTATTTCTAGTTTTATACCTTTGTGATCTGAGAAGTTGGTTGGTAGGATTTCAATATTTTTGAATTTACTGAGGTTCTTTTTGTGGCTTAGTATGTGGTCTATTCTGGAAAATGTTCCATGTGCACTTGAGAAGAATGTGTATCCTTCTGCTTTTGGGTGCAGAGTTCTGTAGATATCTGGTAGGTCCATCTGTTCTAGTGTGTTGTTCAGTGCCTCTGTGTCTTTACTTATCCTCTGCCTGGTTGATCTATCCTTTGGAGTGAGTGGTGTGTTAAAGTCTCCTAAAATAATTGCATTGCTGTCTATTTCCTCCTTCAATTCTGTTAGTATTTGTTTCACATATGCTGACGCTCCTGTGTTGGGTGCATATATATTTATAATGGTTATATCTCCTTGTTGGACTGACCCCTTTATCATTATGTAATGTCCTTCTTTATCTCTTGCTACTTTCTTCGTTCTGAAGTCTATTTTATCTGATACAAGTACTGCAACACCTGCTTTTTTCTCTTTGTTGTTTGCATGAAATATCTTTTTCCATCCCTTCACTTTTAGTCTGTGTATATCTTTGTGTTTGAGGTGAGTCTCTTGTAAGCAGCATATAGATGGGTCTTGCTTTTTTATCCACTTTGTTACTCTGTGTCTTTTGATTGGTGCATTCAGTCCGTTTACATTTAGAGTGATTATTGATAGATATGTACTTATTGCCATTGCTGGCTTTAGATTCGTGGTTACCAAAGGTTCAAGGGTTGCTTCTTTACTATCTAAGAATCTAACTTAACTTTCTTGTTAAGTTATTGTGAACACCATCTGATGTTTCTTTCTCTCTCCCTTCCTATTCTTCCTCCTCCTTTCTTCATATATTAGGTGTTTTATTCTTTGCCTTTAGTTAGTATTTGGGTGGTCTGGTTTCTTTGCTATGATTTTATTTTCTCTGGTGACATCTTTTTAGCCTTAGGGGTGCTTCCCTCTAGAGCAGTCCGTTTAAGATATCCTGTAGTGGTGGTTTATGAGAGGCGAACTCTCTCAACTTTCGTTTGTCTTGAAATTGTTTAATCCCTCCATCATATGTAAATGATAATCGTGCTGGATACAGTATTCTTGGTTCGAGGCCCTTCTGTTTCATTGCGTTAAATATATCATGCCATTCTCTTCTGGCCTGTAAGGTTTCTGTTGAGAAGTCTGATGACAGTCTGATGGGTTTTCCTTTGTAGGTGATCTTTTTTCTCTCTCTAGCTGCCTTTAATACTCTGTCTTTATCTTTGATCTTTGCCATCTTAATTATTATGTGTCTTGGTGTTGTCTTCCTTGGGTCCCTTGTGTTGGGAGATCTGTGGGCTTCCGTGGACTGCGAGACTATTTCCTTCCCCAGCATGGGAAAGTTTTCAGTAATTATTTCTTCAAAGACACTTTCTATCCCTTTTTCTCTCTCTTCTTCTTCTGGTACTCCTATAATGCGAATATTGTTCCTTTTGGATTGGTCACACAGTTCTCTTAATATTCTTTCATTCTTAGAGATCCTTTTATCTCTCTCTGCCTCAGCTTCTCTGTATTCCTGTTCTCTGATTTCTATTCCATTAACAGTCTCTTGTACCTCATCCAGTCTGCTGTTAAGCCCGTCGATGGCTTGTCTCATTTCTGCATAGTCTTTACTCATTTCCTCCCTCAGCTCTTGCACATTTTTCTGTAGATCCGTCAGCATGGGTATGACTTTTATTCTGAATTCTTTTTCAGGAAAACTGTGCATGTCCATTCCTTCAGGTTCTCTCTCAGGGGTTGTCTGTGTTTGGAGCTTTGTCTGTACCATATTGCTCTATCTTTTCATGGCTATAGAATTGGTTGCTGGTAGTTGTCACATATGTCAGCTGGGCTCTTTATGACTTTAAAAAGGAAAGAGAAGAAAGAAGAGAAAAAATACTAATAATAATAAGAAAAAAAAGAGAAAAAAGAAAGAAAAGAAAGGGAATTAAAAACAGCAACACCTGCCTCGCCGGCTGCCGAGTCCTCTCCGGTGTGGCTGCCCAGTGCACCACCTCACCGGCTGCCGAGTCCTCTCCCATGTGGCTGCCCACCGGTGCGCCGCCTCGCCAGCTGCCGAGTCCTCTCAGGTGTAGCTGCATGATGTGCGCTTTGTTGTGTGTTCTGGTCTCTCTTTTAGGAATAGTTGTATTTGCTGTGTTTTCGTGGATAAATATAATGTTGGGAGGAAATTTCTGCCTCTCTGTTCACACCGCCATCTTCCCGGAAGTCTCCCGAGAATCTTAAGAATCTTAAGTGTTGGAAGGGAATGTAGAAATCATCTGGCCTAATGTAAAGGTCTCTTTTCATCTCTGGCACAAGATTGCCCATTATCTGTGTGAATATGTCCTAATAGGAGTGAACTCACAAATCTACAAAAGGATATTCTATTTTTGAAGAGTTCAAACAGAAACCTATTCTTTATATTAATGGAGTCAAATCCATTTCCCTCTGATTTTTACCCTTTGGAGGTGCCCTCTAAAAACTATATGGAATAAATTTAAGGAATCTTTCATTTGAGAGGCATCTGTATAGTTAACTCTCTCAATGCTTTTTTATCTCCTTTTTCCAAAATATTCCAGCCCTGGTGTGTCTGTTGAGTAATATTTGTAATTTTAAGAGTTTCGTTTAAAAATGAATAAAGTGTTATCTTTTTCCATCTAGAACTTGAAATCTGAGTAAATTTTTTTAGAAATATTGTTTCGAAATGTAGTATTAACAAATCTCTGAATTCCTTACCAAAAGGCCTCAGCTGATGAGAAAGACAGGTGTAAAATGACCCTTTCAATGCAGAGCAAGGTGAAATGAGTTTTGAGGCCCATTGCTGGAGAGGGCATGCTGACCTTTAACCCAGTGGAGGGGGCCAGTCCTGGAGGTAGTTGGCTCTGAAGTGGGGGACTGTTTCTCTGGGTGAAAATAAGTGTGAGGAGAGGGGTGGGATGAGAAGGATATATTCTTGCAACAGCTAAAAGAAATAATTATCAGCCTATAGGGTAGAAAAAACTGATACATAACTTTTGGGTTGAAAGAAAATAAAAATTGAAATTAAAGATGATAGAACATTACATAGAAAAACCTATAACACACAGAAAAAGAAAATGTATAGCTTTACAAATGCATTTAGAAAACATGGAAGATTGAAAATCAGTGAATCAAATGTTAAACTCAATAAGCCAGACAACAAACATCAACAGCAACCCTAAGAAAAGCAGAGGATGGAATTTAAAGGGTAATGAAATTGAAAACAAACAATAAAAATTGTACTTGATGGGGTATGTGGTGGGGAATTTATAATGGGGGGAATCTAGTAACCACAATGTTGCTCATGTAATTGTATATTAAGATATCAAAAAATAAATAAGTGAGATCCTCACAAAGATTTAAAAAAAGAAACTTAAAAAAGTGTATTTGATTAGAATATACACAAGAGATTCTTTGAAAGGCCAGTAAAATAGACAAATCTTGACAAGTCTGATAAAAACAGAAATATGGAGAAGAGGAAATACACAAAACAACATTGGGGATAAAAAAGGGGACATAATCACAGAAATAGTGAAGATTTAAAAAGCATAAGAATGGATTGTGTACTACTTTATAACAATACATTTACAATCTAAGTGAAGAATGAGGATTCAAGATGGCATGAGAGGTGAGACAGAGAACTACTCCCAAAACCATAAATAGTGTGAAAATACAGCTAATATAACTAACTGTAAAACAGCAACAGGAAAGAAGCCTGCACCAGACTGCATACAGACCTCACGAACAGAGCAGACCTCACAAAACAGGATAATGTACGAATGCCTTCTTCTGGCGGGACCCGATCCCTTCCCCAACCCCAGTCAGTGGTGGGAGGAAGAGAAACGGAGCAGGGGAGGGGGTGGAATCCTGGGATGGCTGAACACCTAGTCCTCAAGATTTGCTTTGTGAGCAGAAATCTACATTGTGTGGTGCTCTGGGGCATGGGGAGCTGGGACAGGCAGAGTGCTTGAGAGACAGATTCCGGCTGTTTGTGGAAGACGGGATCCACACCTGGCAGCTCTGAGACAAGGGAAAGGCAAGTGGTCTGAGAGGCTTCCTAGCAGCGAGAGGGCTGCTGAAGGTGTGGGGTTTGCACGGAGCTTGCTGCACAGGGAAAGGGATAGGGGGACAAGGTTGTCTGGGCACGCTCTGCCCAGCAGATTGGGAACTTTAGGGAGCTTCAGGCATTCCATCCCCCTGGCTGGCTACTCAACTCCGAGGACCCCACTGTGATACGCAGACTGCTGAGCCTTCCTCCTGGCTTGACAGCACTAGCTTGCAAACCGGCAGTCACTGCTCTGGTGTCAGGCTAGCCAGAGAGAGACCTCACCTACAACAGCTAGAGACACCAAGCACAGAGGCTAACACCTGTGTGCTCGGCCCACTGACTGTGATACTGGAGACAGTCAGGGCAGACGAGAGTAAGCAAACAGATATTTTCTTCCCCCAGGCACCAGCTTGGATCCACGATGACCCCCAACCACACTCTAGGGGCTGAGTAGCTCCAGAGACTGGACCTTCTGGGCAATAGAGGGCACCACACAGAAATATGAAACATGAGAAGAACATGGTACAGACCAAAATCTCACAAACCCCAGAAAAGGGCCAAATGAAATTGAACTCACCAGTCCTCCTGAAGGAGAGTTCAAAATAAAAATCATAAACATGCTCATAGAGGTCCACAAAAATATTCAAGAACTCAGGGATCAATTTAAGATGGAGATTCAATCAATAAGAAATTTCATATCTGAAATGAAACACACAATGGAGGGATTTAAAATCAGATTAGATGTAGTAGAAGAGACGGTAAATGGAATAGAAATTAGAGGAGAGGAATACAAAGAAGCTCAGGCACAGAGAGAAATGCAATACAAATGCAACAATATTAGCATAATAGGGGTACCAGAAGAAGAAGAGAGAGAAAAAGGGATAGAAAATGTCATTGAGAAGGTAATTGCTGAAAACTTACCAAATCTGGGGAAGGAGATAGTCTCTCAAGCCGAGATGCACAGATCTCCCAACACAAGGGACCCAAGGAAGACAACATTAAGACACATAATAATTAAAAGGGCAAAGATCAAGGATAAAGACAGACTTATAAAAGCAGCTAGAGAGAGAGAAAAAAGATCACATACAAAGAAAAGCCCATCAGGCTATCATCAGATTTTTCAACAGAAACCTTACAGGCCAGAAGGGAGTGGCATGATGTATTTAATGCAATGAAGCAGAAGGGCCTCGAACCAAGAATATTCAACCCAGCAAGGTGATCATTTAAATTTGAATGAGGGATTAAACAATTTACAGATAAGCAAAAGCTGAGATAATTTACCTCCCATAAACCACCTCTACAGTGCATTTTGGAGGGACTGCAATAGATGGAAGTATTCCTAAGACTAAACAGATGTCACTCAAGGGGTAGACAAAGAGTACAGAATATGAGTTATAAGATACAAAGAATGGAGGAGAAAGGAAAAGGGGAAAAAAAAGAATCTTTAGGTTATATAAGACTGTTAGATAGTAAGGGCATTACCCTTGAACCTTTGGTAACCACAAATCTAAAGCCTGCAATGGCCATAAGTACATACCTATCAATAATCACCCTAAACGTAAATGGTCTGAATGCACCAATCAAAAGACATAGAGTCACTGAATGGATAAAAAAACAAGACCTGTCTATATGCTACCTACAAGAGACTCACTTAAAACCCAGACATACACAGACTGAAAGTAAAGGGATGGAAAAAGATATTTCATGCAAGAAATAGTGAGAAAAAAGCAGGAGTTGCAGTACTTGTATCAGATAAAATAAACTTCAAAATAAAGAAAATCACAAGAGACAAAGAAGGACATTACATAATGCTAAAGGAGTCAGTCCAACAAGAGGATATAACTGTTATAAACATCTATGCACTCAACACAGGATCACCTACATATGTGAAACAAATACTAACAGAATTAAAGGGGGAAATAGAATGCAATGCATTCATTTTAGGAGACTTCAACACACCACTCACTCCAAACGACAGATCAATCAGACAGGAATATGTAAAGAGACACAGGCACTGAACAACATATTAGAACAGATGGACCTAATGGACAGCTACAGAACACTCCATCCAAAAGCAACAGTATACACATTCTTCTCCAGTGCACATGGAACATTTTGAAGAATAGACCATATACTAGGCCACAGAAATAACCTCAGTAAATTCAAAAATATTGAAATTGTACCAACCAGCTTCTCAGATCACAAAGATATGAAACTAGAACTGAATTACACAAAGAAAACAAAAAAGTCCACCAACACATAGAGGCTTAATAACATGCTTCTAAATAATCAACTGACCAAATAAAAACAGATCAAGCAATATATGGAGACCAATGACAACAATAATTCAATACTGCAACACCTGTGGGACACAGTGAAGGCCCTGTTAAGAGGGAAATATATGGCAATACAGGCCTACCTCAGGAACGAAGAACAATCCCAAATGAATAGTCTAAACTCACAATTAATGAAACTAGAAAAGGAAGAACAAATGAGGCCCAAAGTCAGTAGAAGGAGAGACATAATAAAGATTAAAGCATAAATAAATCAACTTGAGAAGAATAAACTAATAGAAAGAATCAATGAAAGTAGAAGCTGGCTTTCAAAAAAATACACAAACCCCTAGCCAGACTTATCAAGAAGAAAAGGGAGTCGACACACATAAACAGAATCAGAAATGAGAAAGGAAAAATCACTACAGACGCCACAGAAATACAAAGAATTATGAGAGAATATTATGAAACTTATATGCTAACAAACTGGATAACCTAGAAGAAATGGACAACGTTCAAGAAAAATACAAACTTCCAAGGCTGACTCAGGAAGAAACAGAAAATTTGAATAGACCAATTACCAGCAAAGAAATTGAATTGGTAATCACAAAACTACCTAAGAACAAAACCCCTGTACCAGATGGTTTCATTGCTGAATTTTATCAAATATTTAGTGAAGACCTAATAACCACCCACCTTAAAGTTTTCCAAAAAGTAGAAGAGGGAATACTCCCAAACTAATTCTAAGAAGCTAGCATCACTCTAATACAAAAACCAGGCAAAGACAATACACAAAAAAAGAAAATTACAGACCAATATCCCTGATGAACATAGATGCAAAAATATCTAACAAAATATTAGCAAACTGAATTAAAAAATACATCCAAAAGATCATCCATCATGATCAAATAGAATATATTCCAGGTGTGCAAGGATGGTACAACATTCGAAAATCCATCAACATCATCCACCACATCAACAAAAAGGACAAAAACCACATAATCATCTCCATAGATGCTGCAAAAGTATTCGAAAAATTCAACATCCATTTATGATAAAACCTCTTAATAAAATGGGTATAGAGGGCAAGTACCTCAACATAATAAATGCCTTATATGATAAACTCACAGCCAACATTATCCTTAAGAGCGAGAAGCTAAATGCTTTTACTTTAGGATCGAAACAAAAGGATGCCCACTCTCCCTACTTTTATTCAACATAGCTCTGGAGGTCCTAGCCATAGCAATCAGACAACACAAAGAAATAAAAGGCATCCAGATTGGCAAGGAAGAAATTAAACTGTTAAATTGTACATAAAAACCCTAAAGAATCCACTCCAAAACTAGTATATCTAATATCTAAATTCAGCAAAGTTGCAGGCTACAAAATTAATACACAGAAATCAGTTGCATTCCTATACACTAATGATGAACTAGCAGAAAGAGAAATCAGGAAAACAATTTCTTTCACTATTGCATCAAAAGGAATAAAATGTCTAGGAATAAACCTAACCAAGGAAGTGAAAGACCTATACTCTGAAAACTACAAGACACCCATGAGAGAAATTAAAGAAGATACCAATAAACGGAAATACATCCCCTGCTCATGGATAGGAAGAATGAATATTGTCAAAATGGCCATCCTGCCTAAAGCAATCTACAGATTCAGTGCAATCCCTATCAAAATACCAACAGCATTCTTCAACGAACTAAAGCAAATAGTTCTAAATTTCATATGGAACCACAAAAGACCCAGAATAGCCAAAGCAATCCTGAGAAGGAAGAATAAAGCTGGGGGTTATTATGCTCCTTGACTTCAAGCTCTACTACAAAGCCACAGTAATCAAGACAATTTGGTACCAGCAATAGAACAGATGCATAGACCAATGGAACAGACTAGAGAGCCCATATATAAACTGAAGCATATATGGTCAATTAATATATGATAAAGGAGCCATGGATATACAATGGGGCAATGACAGCCTTTTCAACAACTGGTGTTGGCAAAACTGGGCAGTGACATGCAAGAGAATGAAATGGGATTATTGTCTATCCCCATACACAAAAGTAAACTCAGAATGGGTCAAAGACCTGAATGTAAGTCATGAAACCATAAAACTCTTAGAAGAAAACATAGGCAAAAATCTCTTGAATATAAGCATGAGCAACTTTTTCCTGAACGCATCTCCTTGGGTAAGGGAAACAAAATAAAAAATGAACAAATGGGGCTACATCATGCTAAAAAGCTTCTGTACAGGAAAGTACACCATAAGCAGAACAAAAAGGCATCCTACAGTATGGGAGAATATATTTGTAAATGACATATCCAACAAGGGGTTAACATTCAAATTATATAAAGAACTCACACACCTCAACACCCAAAAAGCAAATAACCCTATTAAAAAATGGGCAGAAGATGTGAATAAATACTTCCCCAAAGAAGAAATTCAGATGTCCAGCAGGCACATGAAAAGATGCTCCACATCGCTAATTATCAGGGAAATGTAAATTAAAACCACAATGAGATATCACCTCACACCAATCAGGATTGCCAACATAGGAAAGACTAGGAACAACAAATGCTGGTGAGGATGTGGAGAAAGAGGAAACCTACTACACTGCTGGTGGGAATGTAAGCTAGTTCCACCATGGTGGAAAGCAATATGGAGGTTCCTCAAAAAACTAAAATAGAAATACCAGTTGACCCAGGAATTCCACTCCTTGGAATTTACCCAAAGAAAACAGCTTCTCAGATTCAAAAAGACATATGCGCCTCTATGTTTATCACAGCGCTATCTACAATAGCCAAGATAGGAAGCAACCTAACTGTCCATAAGTAGATGAATGGATAAAGAAGATGTGGTACATAAACACAATGGAATATTATTCAGCCATAAGAAAGAAACAAATCCTACTATTTGCAACAACATGGATGGAGCTGAAGAGTATTACGCTCAGTGAAATAAGTCAGGCAGAGAAAGACAAGTACCAAATGATTTCCCTCATTTATGGAGTATAACAATGAATCAAAACTGAAGGAACAAAACAGTAATAGACTCACAGACTCCAGACTCCAAGAAGGGACTAGTGGTTACCAAAGGGGAGGAGTGGGGTGGTGCAGGTGGGGAGGGAGGGAGAAGGGGATTGTGGGGTATCATGATTGGTGCCCATGGTGTGTGTGGGGTCACGGGGAAGACAGTGTTGCTCAGAGAAGACAAAGAGGGACTCTGTGGCATCTTACTCCACTGATGGACTGTCACTGCAATGGGGTATGGGGGTGGACTCGATAATAAGGGTGAATGTAATAACCACATTGTTTTTCTTGTGAAACCTTCATAAAAGTGTATATCAACGATACCTTAATAAAAAAAGAAAAAAAGAATGTGTATAAGCCTATATATACACTTATATATATAACTGTATAAGTCCGCATTATGTTTCTGTAAGTAAATAATATAGAGAGAATTAAAAAATAAATAAGCACACTAAATTCATTGTGAAAAAAACAAAAAGAGTACTATCCAGAATATCCAAGTGGGCCTAATGTCAAAAACTAGATAAAAATATGTAGAAGAGAGGATCAGAGAAAGATGTAACAATGGAAACAAGGTCTGGAAGATGCTTAAAACAATATTCTTTTTTTTTGTTGGTATCATTAATCTACGATTACATGAGCAACATTATGGTTACTAGACTCCCCCCATTATCAAGTCCCCACCACATACCCCATTATAGTCACTGTTCATCAGTGTAGTGAGATGCTATGCGTTTTTTATGTACAATATGATGTCATCTGCAAAGAGTGACATTTGACTTCTTTACCAATCTGGATGCCTTGTATTTCTTTGTGTTGTCTGATTGCCATGGCTAGGACCTCCAATACTATGTTGAATAAAAGTGGGGAGAGTGGGCATCCCTGTCTTTTTCCCAATCTTAGGGGAAAAGCTTTCAGCTTCTCACCGTTAAATATGATTTTGGCTGTGGGTTTGTCATATACGGCCTTTATTATGTTGAGGTACTTGCCCTCTATAACCATTTTGTTGAGAGTTTTTATCATGAATGGATGTTGAATTTTGTCGAATGCTTTTTCAGCATCTATGGAGATGATCATGTGGTTTTTGTCCTTCTTTTTGTTGATGTGGTGGATGATGTTGATGGATTTTCAAATGTTGTACCATCCCTGCATCCCTGAGATGAATCCCACTTGATCATGATGGATGATCCACTTGATGTATTTTTGAATTCGGTTTGCTAATATTTTGTTGAGTATTTTTGCATCTATGTTCATCAGGGATATTGGTCTGTAATTTTCTTTTTTTGTGGGGTCTTTGAGGTGAGTCTCTTTTAGGCACCATAGAGATGGGTCTTGCTTTTTTATCCATTCTATTACTCTGTGTCTTTTGACTGGTGCATTCAGTCCATTTACATTATGGTGATTATTGGTAGAAATGTACTTATTGCCACTGCAGGCTTTGGATTCATGGTTACCAAAGGTTCAAGTGTAGCCTCTTTACTATGTAACCGTCTAACTTTAACTCTCTTATTAAGCTATTATAAACACAGTCCGATGATTCTTTATTTCTCTCCCTTCTTATTCTTTCTCCTCCATTCTTTATATGTTAGGTGTTTTATCCTGTACTCTTTTGTGTTTCCTTTGATTGCTTTTGTGGATAGTTGATTTTATTTTTTGCCTTTAGTTAGTATTTAGTTAGTCTGCTTTCTTTGCTTTGATTTTATTTTCTCTGGTGACATCTATTTAGCTTTAGGAGTGCTTCCATCTAGAGAAGTCCTTTCAAAATATCCTGTAGTGGTGGTTTATGGGAAGCAAATTCCCTCAACTTTTGCTTGTCTGGAAATTGTTTAATCCCTCCTTCAAATTTAAATTATAACCTTGCTGGATACAGTATTCTTGGTTCAAGGTACTTCCATTTCATTGCATTAAATGTATCATGCCATTCTCTTCTGGCCTGTAAGGTTTCTGTTGAGAAGTCTGATGATAGCCTGATGGGTTTTCCTTTGTAGGTGATATTTTTTCTCTCTCTGGCTGCCTTTAATACTCTGTCCTTGTCTTTGATCTTTGCCATTTTAATTATTATATGTCTTGGTATTGCCCTTCTTGGGTCCCTTTTGTTGGGAGATCTGTGGGCTGCCATGGTCTGAGAGATTATTTCCTTCCCCAGCTTGGGGAAATTTTCAGCAATGATTTCTTCAAAGACACTTTCCATCCCTTTTTCTCTCTCTTTATCTTCTGGTACCTGTATAGTGCAAATATTGTTCCATTTGGATTGATCACGCAGTTTTCTTAATATTCTTTCATTCCTAGAGATCCTTTTATCTCTCTCTGCCTCAGCTTCTCTGTATTCCTGTTCTTTTATTTCTATTCCATTAACAGTCTCTTGCACCTCATCCAGTCTGCTCCTAAGTCCTTCTATTGATTGTTTCATTTCTGTTATCTCCCTCTGGACTTCATCCCTTAGCTCTTGCATATTTATCTGCAGGTCCATCAGCATGGTTATGACTTTTATTTTGAATTCTTTTTCAGGAAGATTGGTTATATCTATCTCACCAGGCCCTCTCTCTGGGGCTGTCTGAGTGATTTTTGGCTGGACGAGATTCCTCTGCCTTTTCATGGCAATAGAAGTGATTGCTAGCAGACGGTGCATGTGTCAGCTGGGAGAAGAAAGTCCCTTCCTGCTTGCTGGTCACCTTACCCTTCTCCGCTGCCTGTGCCAGTTACCCACGCACAGAGAGCAGTCTCTGGGATAATCTCCTGAGCTGCCATGGGCAGTGTGGCCCTCGGGATAGCCTAGGGTGCTGCAGGGGGCCGCAGATGCGCTGAGTGTTCTTCTGCAAGAATGGCGCCCCTTCGTACCTTCTGTACCTTGCTCCGGCTTCCTCTGTCTGTGCCAGGCAGCTACACACCGGCGGCAGCCTCTGGGTCTGTCCTGGTTAGCTGTGCGCTGGGAGAAGACTGTGTGGTTGCTGTGGGCAGGGCTGCTCCCCAGCTGCTCCGCAGTTGTGGCAGGTCAGCTGTATTGTTTGCCATACTGGTGGGGGGTATGAACGGCAGGCTGCTTATTGCCATGAGGGGCTTCGGAGCTGCGTTGCCACCCGGGGGTTAGGGCACCTAAAGTTCCTTAAGATTTCCAGCCTGCTGCGCTGAGTGTGCCGGGATGATTTTGTCCAGCTGTTATGCCCTTGTCCCTTTAATACTTTTAAAAGTGGCTGCTTTTGTTTTGTCAAGGGGAGCCGGCTGTGCGGACCTCCTAGAAGTCTCCATCTCAGATTTACTTTTCCATTTCTCTAATATTCAGTGCACCATGCAATGTGTGTCTGTGCTCCCGGTGCAGATTACTAGGGTTGGTTATTTAGCAGTCCTGTGCTTCCACTCCCTTCCTCTGATTCTTTTCCTCCCGCAGGCGAGTTAGGGTGGGGGGAGTGCTTGGGTCCCACCAGGTTACGGCTTTGTATCTCACCCTTTTCATGAGATGCTGAGTTCTTGCATATGTAGATGTAGCCTGGCTGTTGTACTGTATCTTCTGGTCTCTCTTTTAGGAGTAGTTGTATTTGTTATACTTTCAAAAATATATACGGTTTTCGGAGGAGATTTCCACCACCCTGCTCACACCACCATCTTGATCTGTCTTCTCTAAAACAATATTCTTATGCGTCAATAAAGTGGCTTTTTAAGGAAAATATTCCAGCTATTACAAAATATTTTTGAAATGACTTATTTTGATGGAATAACCAAAAATGAGTTTGTATGTGATTTCTTAAGTAAAATATTGTTGAACTAAGTAATAAATATAGCAAAAAAGGGGAACTGAAAGATTAAAACTATTTTCAAAATAATTTTAGACATGACATGCTTTTCCCCCTCTGTTAATATTACACGGATGGTGCAAAAGCAGTAGTAAGGAAAACTAGTTTCTCAGCGCAAATGAAGCAGTGGCACCCAACTATACTACTTGTAGTTGGTATAGTCTTTACTGCCAGGCACTTGCAGAAAGAAAGAGGGGGGAAAGGAGGAGGAGAAGGAAGGAGAAAGAGACAAAGAAGGAAGGAAAGAAAGAGAAAGAAGAAAGGAAGGGAGGGAGGGAGGCAGGAAAGGAGAGATGAAAGAAAAAGGAAGAAAGGGAGGGAAAGAGAGAGGAAGACAAAAAGAAAGAAAGAAAAAAGGAAGAAAGGAAAGTCCTGCTTCACTTACGACTGTTCTTGATGAAGTAGGAAAAATTATTTTATTAAGTATCAACCTCTGAGTATGTGTTTTTGATACTCTGGGTGATGAAATGAGTGCACATAAGGGCTCCTGCTGTTTCCCAGACTATGATGGTTATCTTGTGGAAAAGCATTTGTGCAATTGTCTGAATTGTGAGCCGAACTAGCCAATTTTTTGGTCATGGAATACCATTTTTAATTGAAAGGATGCAGACAAACTATGGATATTGGGACATGGGTATATGGCATATGTTTTCTTGAAAATGAACAAAGTGAGCTCAGCATTTCAAGGGAAAGAGCTGACCAAATTTGTTACCAATGATAAAATCTGGACTTTCAAACAAATATAGGAATTTTGGAAAAACTGTATATGCTGTCGCAAACTTGACAGCTTCCCAATACTTAAAGATTTGCTAATGAGATCATACTTATAACTATATTTTAATATTATACAATGAAATGTGTTCACATTTGGAAGATTTGCATAATTCAGTAACCCAATATTTTTTAAATGACCAATGCATATAAGATAAGCATAGGTAAAGATCTGTTCAAAATGGAAGATAGAGGAACCTCAAGATGGCAGAGTAGGAAGGCAAGATGGAAACCTCCTCCCCCCACAAACAAAGGAAGCAGCTACAACAAATACAGCTAAACCTGAAAAGGGACCTCAAGACTTCAGAACAGACCACCTATACCTTGTCTCAGGACAAAGAGAATACCACACAAAAGAGGGTAAAGTGGCAGAGCCACAACCAAGCAGGACCCCAGCCTGTCTCCCATCCCAGCCCACAGGTGGAAGAAAGAGGAACAGAGCAGGAAGGGGACAGGCACCCAGGAACGCAGCACACCTGGCCTTGGAGATCTGCCTGGGAACATGAGTCCACACTACACTGGGTTCTGGTGATTAGCAGGACTGGACACCAGGGACAGTTGGAACACTCTTGGAGGCTGAGACACCAGCTGCCTGTAGAAGACAGACACAGTCCACTGGTCTGTTGAGACCGAAAGCAGAGGTGGAAGTTTGAAGGACAATCCAGCAGTGGGAAGGTGCCAGAGGGGCAAGGGTTGGACAGGGCTGCCTCTGCAGGAAAAAGGGAAGGTGGACAATACCTCCCCAACCCTCCCTCTACTCAGTGGGTCAAGCACTCTCAGGAGCCCCAGGTAGCCCATCCCCCACACGGGCAGCTCAGCTCAGAGGCAGCTCTCTGAGTGCTTATGACACACTAGGTTACTCTGCCAAGCAGCCTCCAACTTTGCTCTCTGGTAGGCAGAGGGAGGCTCTCCCAGCTTTCAATGGACCTGTTTCAGCCCAACCGGTGAGGTGCCTGCAGGAGCCTGCTCCAAGATCTCCTTCCTCCACATGTGGGCCAAGCTGGGTGCTGAGCACCTCACTGCTGCTCGATGGTGGCTGTGGGAATTCCTGCTTCAGCAGCTGTGGGCCACTGCAGTGTGGCTAGCTGTCTCCACTGCCCAACCACTATCACTGCTGGACCAAGTGCCCCCACAATGTGCACATTGTGGCACCACCAAGCCCTCAGGCCCCTCCACTGCTCCAGTCACTGCTTGCTGTTGTGCACCAACAGCAACTGGGGTTCCACTGCAAAGGAGTTCTGGAGTTCCAGGCACTGGAGAGGAAAGAGTCCTGAGCTTCTGGACACCACAGGACGCCTTCTTCAAAAAGTCATTATTCTCTAGACCAGGAAGCATAGCCAATCCATCTAAAACAAAGGAAGAAACACAGAAACCCTGACAAAATAAGGAGGCAGAGGGATATGTTCCAAACAAAACTACAGGGTAAGACACCAGAAAGAGGGTTAAATGAAACAGAGATCACAAATCTTGATAAAGATTTCAAAGTAAAATACATAAACATGCTCAATGACCTGCAGAAATGTATTAAAGATCTCAGGGAGGACTTGAACAAAGATACAAGAGCTGAAGAATACAGTAACTGAAATGAAACACAAAATGGAAGGAATAAATAAGATATCTTCAAGTACAGGAGACAATCAATGAGATGGAAAGTAGAGAACAGGAACACAACAAAACTGAGGAGCAGAGAGAATAAAGGATCTCTAGGAATGAAAGAATGGTAAGAGAACTATGTGGCCAATCCAAAAGAAACAATATTCACATAATAGGGGTACAGAAGGAGAAGAGAGAGACAAAGGGATAGAAAGCCTCCTTCAGGAAATAATTGTTGAAAACTTCCTCAATCTGGGGAAGGAAATAGACACTCAAGTCATGAAAAGTGCAGAGAGCCCCTACAAAATGGAACCCCAGGAAGATAACACCAAGACATAATAATTAAAATGGCAAAGATTAAGGATAAAACAGAGTATTGAAAGCAGACAGAGAGAGAAAAAAGATTCCTTATAAGGGAAACCCCATCAGGCTATCAGCAGACTTCTCAGCAGAAAATTTTCAGGCCAGAAGGGAGTGGCATGAAATATTTAATGTATTGAAACAGAAGGACCTTCTACTAAGAATCCTCTACCCAGCAAGATTATCATTTAAATTTGAAGCAGGGATTAAACAATTTCCAGATAAAAGAAGGCTCAAAGAATTTATAAAAACAAAAGCATCATTAAAGGATATGTTAAAGGGATTTCTATAGAGGGAAATTGTTCCTAAGGCTGTGTAGTTTTGATTATGACATCTAATACATTAAGTGTGGAGGAGGAAGAAGAAGAAAAACGTACTTTTATATTGTGTTTGAAATAGAGCAATCATCAACATAATATAGACTGTTATATAGTCAGGAAGCTATAGTTGAACCTTTAGTAACCACAATTGAAAGCCTATAATAGATACACAAAAATTAAAAAAGAGAGATTCAACCATAGCACTAAAGAAAACCATCAAATAACAAGAGAAGAGTGTAAGAGAGGAAGAAAGGAACAGAAAGGAGATATAAAAAACAGAAAATAATTAACAAAATGACAGTAAGTACACACCTATCAATAATTACCAAAAATGTAAATGGGCTGAATGTACCAATCAAAGGACAGAGTGGCAGAATGGATAAAGAAATAAGACCCATCTATATGCAGCCTACAAGAGACTTCTTTCAGACCCAAAAAACATACACAGGCTAAAAGTGAAGGGATGGAAAAAGATATATCATCCAAATAATAGGGAGAGAAAAGCAGAAGTAGTAATATTTATATCAGACAAAATAGATTTCAAAACAAAGAAAATAACAAGAGACAAAGGAGGACATTACATAATGATAAAGGGGTCAGTCTAACAAGAGGATATAACCATTATAAATACCTATGCACCTAACATAGGTGCACCTAAACATGTTAAACAAATACTAACAGAATCAAAGGGGAAATAGATTACAACACAATCATTGTAGGAGAACTTCAACACACCATGTACATCAAAAGGCAGATCAACCAGACAGAAAATAAATAAGGAAACAGAGGCACTGAACAATACATTGGGTCAGATGGACCTAACAGACATCTACAGAACATTCCACCCAAAAGCAACAGGATACACATTTTTCTCAAGTGTACATGGAATGTTCTCCAGAACATATCATATACTAGGCAACAAAAGACCTCAATAAATTTAAAAAGATTGAAATTGTATCAAGCAACATATCAGACCACAATGGTATGAAACTACAAATAAATTATACAAAGAAAACAAAAAAGCCCACAAACATGTGGAGGCTAAACAACATGCTTCTAAATAATCAATGAATCAATGACAAAATTAAAACAGAAATCAGGCAATACATGGAGACAAATGAAAACAAAAATACAACAGTCCAGTATTTGTGGGATGCCTCAAAGGCCATTCTAAGAGGGAAGTACATAGCAATAAAGGCTCACCTCAAAAAATAAGAAAAATCCCAAATAAAAAGTCTAAACTTACAATTAAAGAAACTAGAAAAAGAAGAACAAATGAAAGCCAAAGTTAGTAGAAGGGGGACATAACAATGATCAGAGTAGAAATAAATATAATAGGGAATAATAAAACAATAGAAAAAATTAAGAAACTAGGAGCTGCTTCTTTGAGAAAAGAAATGAAATACATAAACCCCTAGCCATACTTAAGAAAAGGAGAGTGCACACATAAACAAAATCAAAAAGGAAGAAGGGATAGTCAAAATAGATACCACAGAATACAAATAATTATTAGAGAATACAATGAAAAATTATATGCCAATAAATTGGATAACCTAGAAGAAATGGACAACTTCCTAGAAAAATACAGCCTTCCAAGACTGACCCAGGAAGAAACAGAAAATCTGAACCAACCAATTACTATCAATGAAACTGAATTGGTAATCAAAAAACTCCCAAGAAACAAAAGTTACATTTCCAGATAGCTTCACAGCTGAATTCTAGCAAACATTTAAAGAGCAGCTAAAATCCATCATTCTTAAAGTATTCCAAAAGTAGAAGAGGAGAGAATACTTCCAAACTTATTCTATAAGGCCAGCATCACTCTAATGCCAGAACTAGGCAAAGACACCACAGAAAAGAAAATTATAGACCATTATCCCTGATGAATATAGATGCAAAAATCCTCAACAAAATATCAGCAAGCCAAATTAAAAAATACATCAAAAGGATCATCCATCACAACCAAGTGAGATTTATCCCAGGGATGCAAGGATGGTATAATATTCATGAATCAATCAATATCATATACCACATTAAAAGAAGGATAAAAACCCGATGATTATCTCAATAGACACTGAAAAAGCATTTGACAAATTAAACATCCATTCATGGTAAAAACTCTCAACAAAATGGGCATAGAGAGTTCATACCTCAACATAATAAAGACCATATGTGACAAACCCACAGCTAACATCATACTTAATGGCGAAAGGCTGAAAGCTTTTCCTCTAAGATGAGGAACAAGACAATGATGTCCACTCTCCCCACTTTTATTGAACATAGTACTGGAGGTCCTAGCCATGGCAATCAGACAACACAAAGAGATTAAAGGTATCCAAATTGGTAAGCAAAAAGTTAAACATGCCACTATTTGCAGATGACATGATACTATACATAGAAAACCCTAAAGACTCCACCAAAAAACTATTAGAACTAATAACTGGACTCAGCAAAGTTGTAGGATACAAAATTAATACACAGAAATCTGTTGCATTCCTATATACTAACAACAAACTACCAGAAAGAGAAATCAGGAAAACAATTCCATTTACAATTGCATCAAAAAGGGATGAGATACCTAGGAATAAACCTAACCAAGGAGGTGAAATACGTATATTCTGAAAACTATGACACTCATGAGGGAAATTAAAGAAGACACAAATCAATGAAAATCTATCCTGTGCTCATGAATAGGAAGAATTAATATTGTCAACATGACCATCATGCCCAAAGCAGTTTACAGATTCAATGCAATCCCTTTCAAAATACAAACAGCATTTTTCAATAAACTAGAACAATAGTCCCAAAATTCATATGGAACCACAAAAGGCCCCGAATAGCCAAAGCAATCCTGAGAAGGAAGAACAAAGCTGGGGATGTTAAGCTCCCTGACTTCCAGCTATACTACAAAGCTACAGTAATCAAAACAGTATGATACTGGCACAAGAACAGACCCATAGATCAATGGGACAGAATAGAGAGCCCAGATATAAACCCACACATATATGGTCAATTAATATATGATAAAGGAGCCATGCATATACAATGCAAAAAAACAGCCTCTGCAATAACTGCTGTTGGCAAAACTGGACAGCTACATGTAAGAGAATGAAACTGGATTACTGCCTAACTCCATACACAAAAGTAAATTTGAAATGGATCAGAGACCTGAATGTAAGACATGAAACTAGAAAACTCTTAAAAGAAAACATAGGCAAAAATCTCTTGAACATAAATAGGAGAAATTTTTTCCTGGACACATCTCCTCAGAAAAGGGAAATAAAATAAAAAGTGAACAAGGGGGACTACATCAAACTAAAAAGCTTCTGTACAACAAAGGATGCCATTATCAGACAAAAAGGCAACCTGCAGTATGGTAGAATATATTCATAAATGATTTATCCAATAAGGGCTTATCCAAAATATATAAAGAGTTCATGTGCCTCAACACCAAAAAAACAAATAACTTGATTAAAAAGTGGGCGGAGGGTCTGAACAGACATTTCTCCAAAGAAGAAATACAAATGGCCAACAGGCACATGAAAAGATGGTCTACATTGCTAATCATCAGGAAAATACATATTAAAACCACAATGAGATACCACTGCACACCAGTGAGAATGGCCACTATCCAAAGACAAGAAATAGTAAGTGTTGGCAAGGATGTGGAGAAAAGGGAACCCTCTTATACTGTTAGTGGAAATGTCAATTTGTGCAGCCACTGTAGAAAGCAGTATGGAGGTTCCTCAAAAAACTAAAAATAGAAATACCATTCAACACAGCAGTTCCACTCCTTGAAATTTACCTGAAGAAAACAAAATCTCTGATCTGAAAAGGTAGATGCAACCCTATGTTTATTGTCACATTATTTACAATAGCCAAGACATGGAAGCAACCTAAGTGTCCATCAATAGATGAATGGATAAAGAAGATGTGGTACATATACACAATGGAATATTATTCAGCCATAAGAAGAAATGAAATCCTGCTATTTGCAAAAACATGGATGGAGCTAGAGGGTATTATGCTCAGTGGAACAGGCCAGGCAAAGAAGACAAATACCATATGATTTCACTTATTTATGGAATATAAAAAGCAAAACAAAACGAAGTGAACAAAATAGCAGTAGATTCACAGTCACTGAGAAGTGACTGGTGGTTACCATGAGGGGGGTGTTGTGTGGGTGGGTGGGGAGGGTGAGGGGGATAAAGGGGCACAAAAATTCTCAATCATAATATAAGTTCCTCACAGGGATAATAGTACAGCATGGAGAATATAGGCAATGATTTTGTAACATCTTCCTATGTTGACAGATAGTAGCTGTACTCATGGGGGTGACAATTTAATAATATGGGTAACTGTTGAACCATTGTGCTGTATACCTGAAACTAAAATAAGACTGTATATCAATTAAAAAAAAGGAAGATAGACTAATGGGTTTAAATGTAACAGTATGTGAAAAGTTCACTGATATGCTTCCAGAGTCCATATTGCAACTGGTCTTTTAGAAACTATTACTTGTTGAGCTTGGGCATAGTATCAAAGAATATCCACAATTATTTGAAAATGTTATTAAAACATCCTTCCTTGTCCTAACTACATATCTGTATAAGGCTGGATTTTCTTCAAATATTTTAACCTTTTAAAACAACATATCACAACGAACTGAATGCAGAAGCAGATATGAGAGAAAATCCAGATATTTTCTGGTAAACTACAGATTAAAGAGATTTACAAAAATACAAAACAATGCCATTCTCTTAACAATTTTTTTTATTTTGGAAAATATAGTTTTTTTCTTAAAACATGTTATCTATGTTAATACATAATTATGGTATTAGATTAGGCCAAAAATATAAATATAAATGTAGTCTTTGATTTGTCCCAAACAGCATATTTTGAATACTGCAGTCTTATTATTTTATATTTGCTTATGGGCCTTTAAAAACATCAGTATGATTTAGAGTACTAATAAGGTTCATTGCATAATTTAAAAAATGAATTACTAAATGGCTTTAACATATCTGTTTTAATTTTTAATATGGCAAATATTAATAGCTCTAGCCCACATAATCAAAAACCTTTTTGGGGTCCTCAATAATTTTTTAATGTGAAGGGTTTCTGATGCCAAAAAGATTGAGAACCCCTGGTTGCAGAGGTTCAATAAGACAGTTTTTTGTGTGTTGATCTTATGAAGAAAGCTGCTCAAATTAATTATGCAATGAACCTTACTAGTAATCTAAATCATACTGGTATGTTTAAAGGCCCATAAGTAAATAGAAAATAATAAAACTGTGTTATTAAAAAGATTCTATTTTAGACAAATCAAAGCTTACATTTACATTTATATTTTTGGCCTCATCTAATGCCATAACAACTCCAAAAAACTCATACTAAAAAACTCAAGAATTTTTACTCAAGCATTGGAAAACCAATTCCTAGATTTTTCTGACAGAGTCCTATTATGCTAAAAGCCAAAGGGATGAGCTGCTTCAAATGTCTGCAAAAATGATTTCTTTTTTAAAAGTAGTGCTGTCAGCTGGAGAGCAGAAAAAGAACAAACTTGCCGAATGCAGCTTGGTCGGAGCAGGCCGGGACGCCCGTTGTAATCTGGTAGCTGGCATTCCTGCTGCAGCTAGGCGAAGCCTAAGGTGTGGGAAATCTGGAGGGCTGTCATCTACATCTAACTCAGAGTGCTCATGTGAGTAATTTTAAAGTTCTTGTTGCAGGTTTGGTACTGGTTATGACCTTAATGGATAGCAATGGACATGCGAGATTTTGTGTTTATATTGGCAGCAGACTGCTTAGTTACCTAATCTATAAATTGGTCATAATACCTCTTCACTAAAGCCCACAGACTTCTTATCAGCACCAAACTATGTATATGAAAGCCTTTTGAGAAATTAAAAGTGTTACATGAAAGAAATTTATTATGCTTAGAGACAATTTAGTTTTGTGATTTTGGAGTTAGACTAGTCAAGGCTAAATTCTGGCTTTGCCACTGATGATCATGTAACTTGAAACAAGTTTCTTTAACTTGCATGACTTTTAGTTATGTCTGTTATAATACTTGTGTAATACTTTTTTCATGGATTACTGTGAGAATTAATGAAAGTAAAATGCTACTTATAGCACCTAAATATATTAAAGTGTGCAGTAGTTGATAGCTGCTGTTGTTATTAACAGCTACAATAATAATTATACTAATGTTAATTTTACATCTTAATGGTGGAGGTTAAGAAAAACTAAAGCTATCCCATATCTTATCCTGTTTTTTTACCACTCGCAAGTTCTTTGAGGCATAGAGCCACTTGGGTAATATTGGATATCATTTAAGGACATAGTTAAGATTATCTTCCCCCAACTATTTCCCTCAGTTGTCTGGATATCAGGGAAAAGAATGAGCCTAGAATTCTGAAGGAAAAAATATTTTGTCCTCAAAAATCCATATTTAAAAGATGCATATTATTCCTTAGTAGATCTTTTCTGGGCAGAAGTTTAAAAGGTCAGAAGTTTAAAATACCAGCGTCAGTAACTGTTCAAGGAAATGAGCTGGTAGAAATGGAAAGTGGCACAATTTTTTTTTGTCAGGAAATTTAGCAAGATGTATTAAACATCTTAAAAATATTCAAACACTGACCCAGAATTTCTCTTTTTAGGAAACTTTTCTAAGGAGAAGAGACACCAAAGTATATAAATGTTTGTGTTTATGGATGTTCTCCAAAGCATTATTTATAATACAAGTTAAATGCCTAACCATAGTAATTGCTTAAGTAAAGCATGGCTTAGTCTTAGAATGAAGGAATTTGTAACTACTAAATCACTTTGGCGATAAAAAACTCAAATGCCTTCAGGTGCTTAGAAAGTAAAGTAAATGTGTGAAGCATTTGCACATAAGACATAGAAGTGGGGAGGGCTGATAAACTGGACAGACAGTTCCTACTCCCCCTGAAGGCACTGAATTTCAAATTGTAAAACAACACTGTTCTGTCCAACAAAAGGGAAAGTCTGAATTCTGCCCACAAGTTTACCAGCTTGAAACAGCTACTGTTCAAGAATATTAAAATGTGGGAAAATATTAATAGTATATGTTTAACTGATACATGCAAATAAGGAAAGTATAGCTAAAGGATGAGTCCAATACTTTTTAAAAGTATGTATGTTTGTAGACATACCCCCTTCCTGACTATCTTATCTGGAGGGCTATTTGCTAAAACAGTAATAGCAAACACTTACATGGATCTTATTATGTGCCAGGGATTGTCTTAAGCACTTTACACATATTAACTCATTTCGTCCCCAGAGCAATAATAGATACTATCACTACCCCTATTTTACAGATGATAAAGCTGAGGTACAGAGAGGTTAAGTAACATGCCCAAGGTCACACACTACAAAGTAGCAGAGGTAGGACTGAAGCATAGGCAGAGCCTATAAAAGCATTTAATATAGCATAAATTCTATGCTAGATTAAAACTAAAAATTATGACTTGTCTGAGATTTTTTGTGTGTGGCATTTATTTCCTTTAGGTTTTTTGGTGGCTAGAATTTCTTCTATAATGAACATATATTTTATAATCAGAAAAAGCACTACATTTTCTTAAAAGTGTACATTTATTGCCTAGGCATGTGTTGCTTCTGGCTTCTCTAATTACTGTTCTCTAACAAAAATCAGTTTATCTGATTTGCTGGCTGAAACCTTAGGCCCTGAGGGAGTAAAAAATAGGACAGGTAAATTTTATGAAGGTGGAAGGGAGAGCACATCAGTACCAGGCTCTGTGGGACAGCAGAAGAGCATAAAGCCAGCAACAGCAAGACTAGGTTAATGGGCAGCACAAGGCAGTAGCTGTCCCTGGAGAAAAGTTTTGCATGGGCCTGGCTCTACACCTCATCTGAGACACGGTGTTACAGTGCTCTTTCACACTGATTCATTTTTTCTTTAATTTATTTGATTAATATTCATTAGATTCCTCCATGCTAAGCATAATCAAGCATACAATGAGAAAATGAAATAAGGAGCCTATAATTTAGTAAGAGTGATAAGGGAGTACTAGAATATGGTCATTACCAGTAAAAAGGTACTATGTATCTTGAAAGGTCAAAATGGGGAGAGGTTTATTATTTTCTTTCAGCTTTATTGAGATATAATTGACTTGCAACATTGTATAAGTTTAAGGTGTACAAGGTGGCGATTTGATACATATATATGTTTCAAAGTGTTTACCACAATAAGATTAGTTAACACCTCCATCATCTCACATAATTATCATTTTTCTGTGCATGTGGTGAGAACATTTAATATCTGCTCTTAGCAACTTTCAGGTATATAATCCCTAGGGAAGCTTCATTAATCCAAAATTTTTTGACCCCATGCCCGGTGTTAAACACTGTTCCAGGTACCAGGAAGATAACAAATGATGAGACAAACACAGTTCCTGGCCTCAGTAAGCTTACATTTCAACACTGAAGACAGAGAAATAATTACAATTAAGCCTCATGTAAAGGCCCAGAATAAGAGAGAAAATACTCCAGCTCAGTTTATAACCTGGCAAAGCCAGGATACCAAAAACATACAAACTAGCAGCAGAAAAGAATATTACAGGCCATTTTTATTTATGAGCACAAGTGTAAAACCTCAAAAGTAGCAAATAAAATCAGTAGTGTATTAGAAGAATAATCCATCATGACCAAGTAGGATTTATTCTAGATTTATAGAATCATTCAATATTAGAAAGTCTATAAATATAATTCACTAGATTAACATACTAAAGGGGACAGTCATTTGAATAGATGGATAAAAAGGATTTGATAGAAAGCAACACCCATCCTTAAGTAAATAATAAAAATTTCTTAGCAAAAAATTAAGAGAGAACATTTCTTGACAAAGAGCTCTTAGTATATAAGCAGACATTATACTTAATGGTGCAATTTTAGAAGAATTTCCAGACAAGGGAATCCATCACTACTATTCAATATTTATTGGAAATCAAACCAGTGTGATAATCTGAGAACAAGAAGAGGTGTACAGAATGGAAAGAGAAAACTGTCTTTATTTGAACATGACATGATGATCTACATAGAAAAGAAAAGAAATGGGCAAACTACTGAAACCAATCAGAGCAGGCTGACCAGGCCAACAAATACAGTATTTTCTATTCTGTCAGCAACCACTTCAAAAATGAATAGAAAAGAAATCCCTTTCATACCAGAAATAAAAGTATAATATAATAATCTAATCTAATAATCCAAATCTATGTAATTTAATTAAGAAAAATGTGCAGCAACCACAATATTCAATGAAAAAGAAAGAACACGTAAGTGAACAATAGTAAGCATTAAAAGGTGGCATTTACAGATGCTACAGACATTGATGACCTTTTGGTAGAGCAGTTTCCACGAACTGGTGGGAATGGAAGCCAAATTTAAGTGAGATGAAGGGCAAAACAGGAATTGAGAAAGTAGAGACAAGAGATACAGTATGTGCTTTGAGAAGCATGGCTGTGAGGGGGATGCAGGGTCCAGAGGCTGGTTTTTGTTTTGTTTGCTTTAAGATGAGGGCGATCTGGGCTGCTTGGAGAGATCCAGGAGGGAAAGAGAAACGGAATATGTAGAAGATAGAAATGGAATATTAATGTTCCATTTCTGCACAAGTTCCCTGAGGAGGCAGAAGGGGATGGAACCAGGCGCAATAATGGGGGTGGGAGTTGGGGGGTTAACCTTGAACAGAAGGGACATTTCCTCTAAGCCAGAAAGACTTTTAGCTGGAATTTATGTAAGATAAAATGGATCCAGCTGTACATAGGTTTGTAAATGTAGGGCCTGGAGGTTCAGGAAGTGCCTTCAGACTCACACCGAGGCCTCAATTTTCTCTGTGAAGTGGGAAGTTAAGGTTCTCTTTTGAGAAGGAGCAAAGTTGTGGTTATGAAGGGAAGGTGGTGGTCAAAGTTTGACATAGTGACTGAAGGAATTAGAGAAGCACTTCTAAACTTTAATTTGATATTTAGAGTTTTATGTCAGCATCAGTCCACAGATGTAATTTTCTCCCATTGTGCTTAGAATGTGGTAGCAGAGAAACCAATTAGGATCAATTGGTCCAAGGTGAGGAGTTTATGGATTATGTATAAAATAAGGATAAAGAGGGAGCCAGTGCACCAAAAGTTGGCTGTGGGACCCAGGCTCCACCGAAAGAAAGTGTTGCTGAGAAAGGTCAGACAGACTCAGAGAAAATGAAGACATGTAGAACATGAGATGGCTCTGGTGTCAAAGGTCAGGTATGGAGAGTATAAGAGGTGAGACAGTGAGGAAGATAAGTGATTGTTGTAGGTGGTGGATCGCTAGACTTTAAGATTAGAGATCGCCGTGTATATAGTCAAAAAAAGCACAGGCTTTGGAAAACCCACTGTAGCTTTCTTGCTAATGGTATATGATGTGTCTGATCTCTGTTTCTTTATATGAAAAATGGGAAGCCAGGAGAACTCTACCACCCTGCTTGTCCCCAGGGATTGTGGAGCCTGAAAGAATGAACAGACTTCGGCTGGAGGCAGCAAATAAACATGTTCCTAGATTTTTTCATTTGAACTACTAAAACTTCTGGAATCTTCAGTAAGTTCATTCTTGAGCTATTATTCGTAGTACAGATCTAAAGCAAACTTAAGCGATAGAGTCATAACTGCAGTTACTTATCTGCTGGAAATAAGTCTTCAAAGTATTGAAAATGACCTCACTTGAGTTACAATTCAAGTATAGACATAATTATTGGCACTCCACACCCTGCTGATGTCAGAACTCTGGGCAGTGGGTTTAATCAATGAGCAGCTTGTGAGTGGATGAGCACACTCTCATGCCATAGCAGAAGTTGTTTTATCGCTGAAAGCTTCTTATTAAACTTGCTACAATTTTGACCAAAAAAGGATCGATTTAATGATTTTTTTAAACAAATACATTCCTTCATATCTTTCTGAGACTTGGAAAGAAAGCTGAGTTTCCTAACTCATCAATTAAATGATTTTTCTATTATATATATTGAATAAAGCTGATACTAGAGATTATTAATTTGTAATCTTAATTCATAGAAGCAATACAGTCCTTAATTTTTCTTTCACCTGGTCTTTTCTCCTGACTTTGTCTAGGGTCTCTTGGGAGTGCCAGAGCGTTATATTAGGCCAAATGATCTTGATAGGATTTAATCTAGTAATTACCATAGTTTAAACAGGACTCTGCAGAGCTTGCTAATGCCTGCTTGCCTCCATGTGCTCAATCACATGGTGTCTGTTAGGTTAAGGGTACTACTGACGACCATGTCCTGGAGCCTTGCCAAACCTGTTTAATTTAAACAAAGAACTCTTTTGAGCAGAATGATTATGTACAGATAACCTAGAGAGAACATGAATATTATTACCTAATAAATTAATTTTCTTATCTAAAGGAATTCAACTTAAAAAGTTATGGTTTTGTGATTTGGGTATTGATATGTTAAATTTTGTCTACTTCAGAAAGCTTTTTTTTCCTAGTAATTTTTCCTGTATTAAAATTGTCTGAGAAATTCTTTTGGTCTTGGCTAATTAATCATCTTAATAATTTAAACGTACCAAATTAGTTGAGGAAGTTTCTTTACTTCTTGAAATCTCTCATGGTAGAATAGAGTAGAATTTGTATATTTCAAAGACAGGTAATAAAGAAAAGAAATATATCCAATTTGGAATTTTAAGAAAATGCATTTTTTCTTGGCACTTAGTCTTTTAGCACTAAAAGGATAGTAGTAGAGGAGCTAGTTAATTATTATAAGGAAATTTCTTTGGTAAATGAAGTTGGAAATGTCAAACTGATCACTTTTACCTTTGCACCATTGCTTACCTTTTACAAATCTCTATAGTAGTGTAATTGTTTATGTCATCTCTGCCTTTGCTACAGATGATGCATAACACCTTGAAGTTAGGGATAATGATATAATCTTGTAACCCCAGAACCTAGCTAACAGAGTGCGTATCACATATAGAAGGTTTCCAATACAATACAATGTACTTGACTTATGATACAATACATTTGATTTCCTTTATCTGAAGGCTGAAAGCTAAAGATTATTTAGGCAGGAGCACATCACATAGTTAATGGCATGCACTGATTGGATGTGCATATAGCATAGCTTTGTCCAGAAATTAAAATTTTAATAAAAAAATTAATATTTTAAATTTAAATATAAACTGACTTTTGATTGAAAATTACATTACCCAAATGGAATGAACTTAAGCAAGAAAGAGGGATGTATTGGCTAAACATTGCTAAACTGCAGAAAAGGCAGGAGTTGAGTTGTTCTCATAGATGACTGGCTTCAAGAGTTAGGATAGCATCCAGAATCTCCTCATTTCTTTCTCTTCACTTTCACCTCTGCTACTCTCTGTGTGTTGGCTTTAATCTTTTAAGTTGCTGTCACTGTATTTCAACTATAGACTTAAGTAGCCCTGAGCTTATATCCCTCTGACCTCATAACCTGAGAAAAATCTGGTTGGAAAATCCTAGGGAGGGGCTCTAATAGGTCAAGTGCAGGTTATGTGTCATCTTTATACTAATCACTGAGGTCACAGTGGATGGGGATGTTATGTTTGAAACAAAGTGGGTCAGGAGCTCATCTCTGTGACCTGGAAAATGGAATACTGTTTATTGGCAAATGTCTCCAAAATCACAAAGTTGCAGTAGGAGAGAGAAATTTCTCTAAAGAAGGTAGGTACTGTTAGAGTCAGACAAAATAATAAATATTCATTTCATAGCTGTGACATATATTGCTAGTTTTCTTCTAATATTCCTTCTTATCTTCTTCCTTAGTAGAAGAATCTCTCATTTTCACTTGGTAAATGGCCACTCAGAATAAATAATACATTTATTGACTTTCTTTGCAACTGGGCATGGTCATGTGATCAGGTTCTGGGCAATGATTTAAGCAGAAATATTCTCGGAAAAGTGGGGGCACATGTGCTTCTTCCTTCCTTCCTTCCTTCCCCCTTTGAAGAACCCCGGAAGGTTCTCACTCAAGTCCACTCTCGCTTCAGACCTTCCCAGATCCCCGTGCAACCCTCTAATCGGACTCCCAGCTCTGCTTCCCTTACACTGTTTGGTCCCAGGTATGAACACAAGCCCCTGACCACATCTTTTCCGATCATGTAATTCTCATGGAGGCTTCCATGTTCTCACATTGACTCTAATTCCCTGGCCATGATCATTGGTCTCGGGCTGGACATCAGGCCCAAACATAGTATTTCACACCCCCACACTAGCCATAATTCAATGGTCTGATGATGGACACCTGACCCAATATGGCCCAATCAGAGCCTGTCCCCCAGATCTTATAACTTGGACAGAGAAAACTGGTCTCCGGTCCTCTCTGGTGGTGAGCCCTGGGACATGTGAGGCTCTGAAGTTGTTAGTCCCTCCCATGTGAAAGAAGCCAGGCTGTACTTGGAGAGAATAAAGCTCAACTGTAGAAAGAAGTCGTGACGCAGGCAGTAGAGAATCGTGGAAACATTTGAGCCCTTGGTTTCAGTCAGTCCTTGCTGAGGCCCCTCATACGTTTTGCCTCCATTACCTCGGCTCAGATCAAGATGTGTTTTTTTAATGAAATTTCACTGAAGTCTTAGGGTTCAAAAGAGTTGTTGAAGATTAAGTGAGAAAACCATCATCAAGCCTGTAGCTTTATGTGCCTGGCATATAGTACACTCTAACGCGGTAGTGGCTATTATTGCTATTTATAAAGATAACTGTTCTCAAAAATCTGTATTTATATATTTACAGTTATTGTCATTTAATGTTATTCAGGCTGAAGTCCTAAAAGATCAAAAATAATTTTTCTATTTTCTGTGATGAACGTGGAAAACACACACAGATCCACGTCTTTAAACTTCTTCATCAAGCCACCCATTCCCAGGCTGTATCACCTTGTACTCAAATGCTTTATCCTCTTTATTGTTCTCTTCCTATTTAAGCTAATGTCTCCTCATAAGCCTGTGGGATCCTTTGCTGCCTAGAGTGCAGAGGCAATAATCAGGGACAAGCTCCTGCCAGAAAAGCTCTTACCTCAGGCATTATTATTTGCCCTGGTATCTTCCTTAACAATAACAATAAAAATGGCTCTATTTGATCTATAGTCTATGATTTAAAATAGATCATAGGTGCTTAGAAAAGTTAAGCAGAGACTAGATTTAACTTGTAGAATGGAATATTTATTCCCTTGCCTTGTGCAGACAAATGCTTGAAAAGTGTTTTTGTTAATATGTTAAGTAGTGGTGCTCCATTGAGGAATAACTGCTTTTCATGTCCCTAGCACAGACCACTAACTAGTGTATCAAAACTAGGAAGGAAATAGTATCACTCGCAGCTGAAGTAGTTAAAATTGCCGTCACTCACTATCACATGTAGGAGGAAGCCGGAAGTGGTGTTGCCACTTGGTCAGGTTACTCTACCTTTTTGTGTTTAAAGTCAGTCCTTTCTGATTCTTTCAGAATATATACTAGGTAAGAGGTGTTTCCTTTTTTTTCTAGTGCTCGGTTCCCCACTGCCAGCTGTCATTTAATTGTGATAAACCTCTTGTCACAATGTTGGCAAGCAATAAAATCTTCCTGGATGCTAATGTTCTTGGCTGTGGCTGCTGTTTCCGGCAGCTGCTGCTATTGATGGTAATGCCTGGCCTTTTAGTAAAGAGACTCCTTGAACTCTGGTAACAAGGCACTTTGAGATGTTTCTTCTTTCTCTTGAGTTCTTAAACATATACACCACTGGACATAAAATGAATCCAGTAAGACATTAGGGAGTTGAATAAAACTGAGGGTAAATGGAGAGTGACTCCTAACTGACTTGCCCAGAGGACAGATGCCCACCTGTTGTTAGTGGTTTTAGAGAGATGGTGAGAAGACGGCATTGTGTGACCTGCGGTGTCTCTTTATGCCCATAAGTCTACTGTCCGCATTTCAAATGAGCTCTGGGGTGATGTGCTGTTGCTGGTCTGAGAACTACATGAAGTGCGTGCTCTGCTCACGTGAATACCTGTGCGTGCGGCTACTCTGGACTACCCCAGTCACCGCAGGCTGGAGTTTCAGACTCAGACTTAAGATTTTACAGTATTTGTCACAGGTAAAAATAGTGGAACTAACCCTGACCTGTTACTTCCATTCTGAGTTCCAGACATTGGGGCTGGGAAGCAAGGAGAATCAGTTTTTAAAAAAGAGAATTGCTGGATTTTTCTTCATTTTGGAATAAGAACTGTTGTTGTTTCTAAAAGCCTGGGTTAGATGATGTATTTGGTAGCAAGAGAATGTCTAGAGTAACCACCATGTCTATAATGTTAATGAATTTCAAATGTCCACGCTCATATCTGTTTCTCCCTTTTGCCTCTCTTCCGCAAGGCTGCTAAGTTTACTGGCAATAGGCATATTTCAATAAACCTTATATATTCTTCATAAATATTGTTGACTAATTAACAAAGATCAATTTCATCATCTGAAAAATATCCAGTGAGCACCAGAGTCTGGATTCCACTGTGCTGGTGTTGCTGTGTTTTCTTTCACTAACCCTGACCTGGGCTTAGCCAGTGTTTGCTCTTCCTGAAACAGGGAGCTTGGGAATCACCTGTTTCATTCTGTAGCACTGGGCTCTTTCACCTCAGACCTGCCTTAATCAGTGCATTTGGGTTTACCAAGTTCCTGATCTCTGACATCATCCCTTATTTTTGGCTCTGAACTTGCCCCTTGGACTTGATGACAAGAATTTACTTCTCTAGATTAATACTTAACCCCTGCCACACCTCCCTAAATATAGTTTTACACTCACCCTCTGGCTTCATTCCCTTCCAACTGCTCTGAGTAAATACCTTACTCGGGTCCTCACAGCCTCTAAGATCCTGCCCAAGCTTGGCCTGCCTTCCTCCTTACCCCCCACTGGAAAAAATATCAGACATCAAAAGCCTCAACAATGCACTATTTGATTTAGCAAAACAAAGTATATGACCCAATGGGGGGAAAAAATATGAGTCACTTAAAAAAATTGTTAGTTTTTTTTTCTTTCCAAAGAAAGGAATATAAAAGGGTCAATTCATTTGCTATTTAATAAAAAATGTCTTTGACTATGTACTTAAAAACTACATTACTTTCATTGTACTAGGAGGCTGGCTAATCGAATCGGGAGGCGGGAGACTGAGGCCAAGCAGAGTGAAAGGCAGAGGGACGACCCAGCAGAGACCAGAACAGGGGCAGAGAAAGCAAACTAGAGGCCAGGACACACCCCCTTGTTTGGGAACCAAGAAATCAGCAAGTGCCAATAATTATTTGTCACACCAAACAGTTTTGGGGAAAGTGTGATATTTAGACACAATTATTTGATGAGGGTCTACTTGGCTTTAGAGAAAGTTTTCCAGATAAATCAGTACCTATAAATGAAAATCTAGGTTTGTAGGCTTTTAATCAAAAGCAGAGAAGCATATTTCCCTTAAATTTATACTTTTCCAGTCTCAAGTATTTTTTATTTGAAAAGGGCCCACCCCTAACATTTGTGGGGCCTGGGGCAAGAGTACCTATAGAGGCCCATATGTCAAAATACCTAAAAGTTACACATAAAGCTAAGAGATTTTTAGATAAAATATGTTTTATCCTCCTACCTTGACAAATGTATTTTCATAACAGCTTGGAAGGCCAGGCTCAAATTTAGAATTCTTGGATGCCTGGGGTTGTGGCCTATTTTGTGGCAGCGTGGGGTAAGCTGGCCCATCAGCGGTAATGTTCACCCTCAGGAATCGGGACCCAAGGAAGAGACCCACACAGGCCCTGAAAATGGGCTTGGAACATTTGGGCTGGGAATGCCAGATTCCCAGGCACCCAGAGGGAGCTCTAGAAGGGGGTCCTGGGCTCCTGACATGTATGTCTCTGATTTGATAGACTCCTTATGTTACTGGGAGAGATACAGCCAAAGGAAGGTCAGCATGGCGTCTTTTCAAGTTCAGGGCTCAGATCAGAGAGGCCCCTTGCATGGGCCTGAGAGTGGTATGATTTGTCACCTTGAAATCACCTTTTCGTTTCCTACTCTATTATGACTTCCATGTCCTTGTCTTTTGCCTCTTTTTTTTTTAATTTACCTATTTATTATTTTTCTTTATTAATGTATTATTGATATACACTCATGAAGGTTTCACATGAAAAAACAATGTGGTTACTACATTTACCCATATTATAAGTTCCCACCCATACCCCAATGCAGTCACTGTCCATCAGTGTAGTAAGATGCCACGGATTCACTATTTGCCTTCTCTGTGCTACACTGTTTTCCCCGTGATCCCCCACACCATGTGTACTAAACATAATACCCCTCAATCCCCTTCTTCCACCCTCCCCACCCGCCCTCCCACACCCCTCCCCTTTGGTAAGCACTAGTTCCTTGAGTCTCTGAGTCTGCTGCTATTTTGTTCCTTCAGATTTACTTTGTTGTTATACTCCACAAATGAGGGAAATCATTTGACACTTGTCTTTCTCAGCCTGGCTTATTTCACTGAGCATAATATCCTCCAGCTCCATCCATGTTGCAAATGGTAGGATTTGTTTCTTTCTTATGGCTGAATAATATTCCATGTGTATATGTACTGCCTCTTCTTTATCCATTCATCTACTGATGGACACTTAGGTTGCTTCCATATCTTGGCTATTGTAAAAAGCACTGCAACAAGCATAGGGGTGCATATGTCTTTTTGAATCTGAGAAGTTGTATTCTTTGGGTAAATTCCAAGAAGTGGGATTCCCAGGTCAAATGGTATTTGTATTTTTACTTTTTTGAGGAACCTCCATATTGCTTTCCACAATGGTTGAACTATCTTACATTCCCACCAGCGGTGTAGGAGGGGTCCCCTTTCTCCGCATCCTCACCAGCATTTGTTGTTCTTAGTCTTTTCTGATGCTGGCCATCCTTACTGGTGTGAGGTGATATCTCATTGTGGTTTTAATTTGCATTCCCCAGATGATTAGTGATGTGGAGCATCTTTTCATGTGTCTGTTGCCACCTGAATTTCTTCTTTGGAGAACTGTCTCTTCATATCCTCTGCCTATTTTTTAATCTGGTTACTTGCTTTTTGGGTGTTGAGGCATGTAAGTTCTTTATATATTTTGGATGTTAACCCCTTGTCAGTTATGTCATTTACAAATCTATTCTCCCATACTGTAGGATGCCTTTTTGTTCTGTTGATGGTGTCCTTTGCTGTACAGAAACTTTTAAGTTTGATGTAGTCCCATGAGTTCATTTTTGCTTTTGTTTCCCTTGCTCGAGGAGATGTGGTCAGGAAGAAGTTGCTCATGCTTATATTCAGGAGATTTTTGCTTATGTTGTCTTCTAAGAGTTTTATGGTTTCATGACTTACATTCAGGTCCTTGATCCATTTCAAGTTTACTTTTGTGTATGGGGTTAACCAATAATCCAGTTTCATTCTCTTACATGTAGCTGTCCAGTTTTGCCAACACCAGCTGTTGAATAGGCTGTCATTTCCCCATTGTATGTCCATGGCTCCTTTATCATATATTAATTGACCATATATGGTTGGGTTTATATCAGGGCTCTCTAGTTTGTTTCATTGGTCTATGGTTCTGTTCTTGTGCCAGTACCAAATTGTACTGATTACTGTGGCTTTGTAGTAGAGCTTGAAATTGGGGAGCATAATCCCCCCAGCTTTATTCTTCCTTCTCAGGATTGCTTTGGATATTCAGGGTCTTTTGTGGTTCCATATGAATTTTAGAATGATTTGCTCTAGTCCATTGAAGAATGCTGTTGGTATTTTGATAGGAATTGCATTGAATCTGTAGATTGCTTTAGGCAGGATGGCCATTTTGACAATATTAATTTTTCCTATCCATGAGCATGGGATGTGTTTCCATTTATTGGTATCTTCTTTAATTTATCTCATGAGTGTCTTGTAGTTTTCAGAGTATAGGTCTTTCACTTCTTTGGTTAGGTTTATTCCTAGGTATTTTATTCTTTTTGATGCAACTGTGAATGGAATTGTTTTCCTGATTTGTCTTTCTGCTAGTTCATCATTAGTGTATAGGAATGCAACAGATTTCTGTGTAATAATTTTGCATCCCACAACTTTGCTGAATTCAGATATTAGATCTAGTAGTTTTGGAGTGGATTCTTTAGGGTTTTTATGTACAATATCATGTCATATGCAAACAGGGACAGTTTGACTTCTTCCTTGCCAATCTGGATGCTTTTATTTCTTTGTGTTGTCTGTTTGCCGTGGCTAGGACCTCCAGTAATATATTGAATAGAAGTGGGGAGAGTGGGCATCCTTGTCTTTTTCCTGATCTTAAAGGAAAAGCTTTTAACTTCTCGCTGTTAAGTATAATGTTGGTTGTGTGTTTGTCATATATGGCCTTTATTATGTTGAGGTACTTGCCCTCTATACCCATTTTGTTGAGAATTTTTATCATGAATGGATGTTGAATTTTGTCAAATGCTTTTTCAGCATCTATGGAGATGATCATGTGGATTTTGTCCTTCTTTTTGTTGATGTGGTGCATGATATTGATGGATTCTCGAATGTTGTACCATCCTTGCACACCCTGGGATGAATCCTACTAGATCATGATGGATGATCTTTTTGATGTATTTTTGAATTCGGTTTGCTAATATTTTGTAGTATTTTTAAATCTATGTTCATCGGGGATATTGGTCTGTAATTTTCTTTTTTTGTGGTGTCTTTGTCTGGTTTTGGTATTAGAGTGATACTGGCCTCATAGAATGAATTTGGAAGTATTCCCTCTTCTTCAACTCCTTGTAAAACTCTAAGGAGGATGGGTATTAGGTCTTCACTAAAATGTTTGATAAAATTCAGTGGTGAAGCCATCTGGTCCAAGGGTTTTGTTCTTCGGTAGTTTTTTGATTACCAGTACAATTTCGTTGCTGGTAATTGGTCTGTTGAGATTTTCTGTTTCTTTCTGGTTCAGCCTTGGAAGGTTGTATTTTTCTAGAAAGTTGTCAATTTCTTCTAGGTTCTCCAGTTTGTTGGCATATAATTTTTCATAGTATTCTCTAAGAATTCTTTGTATTTCTGTGGTGTCCTTAGTGATTTTTCCTTTCTCGTTTCTGATTCTGTTTATGTGTGTAGGCTCTCTTTTTTTCTTGATAAGTCTGGTGAGGGGTTTATCTATTTTGTTTATTTTCTTGAAGAACCAGCTCTTGCTTTCATTGAATCTATTGTTTTATTCTTCTCGACTTTATTTATTTATGCTCTAATCTTTATTTTGTCCCTCCTTCTACTGACTTTGGGCCTCATTTGTTCTTCTAGTTGCATTAATTGTGTTTAGACTGTTCATATGGGATTGTTCTCCTTTCCTGAGGTAGGCCTGTATTGCAATATACCTTCCTCTTAGCACGGCCTTCACTGCATCCCACAGATTTTGTGGTGTTGAATTATTGTTGTCATTTGCCTCCATATATTGCTTGATCTCTCTTATTATTTGGTCATTGATCCATTGGTTATTTATGAGCATGTTGTCAAGCCTTCATGCGTTTGTGGGATTTTTCATTTTCTTTGCATAATTTATTTCTTGTTTCATATCTTTGTGGTCTGAGAAACTGGTTGGTACAATTTCAATGTTTTTGAATTTACCGAGACTCTTTTTTGTGGCCTACTACATGATCTATTCTTGAAAATGTTCCATGTGCACTTGAGAAGAATGTGTATTCTGCTGCTTTTGCGTGCAGAGTTCTGTAGATGTCTGTTAGGTCCATCTGTTCTATTGTGTTGTTCAGTGCCTCTGTCTCCTAACTTATTTTCTGTCTGGTTGATCTGTCGTTCAGAGTGAGTGGAGTGTTCAAGTCTCCTAGAATGAATGCATTGCATTCTATTTATCCTTTTAATTCTGTTAGTATTTGTTTCACATATGTAGGTGCTCCTCTGTTGAGCGCGTAGATATTTACAATAGCTATATCTTCTTGTTGGATTGACCTTTTTATCATTATGTAATGTCCTTCTTTATCTCTTGTGACTTTCTTTGTTTCGAAGTCTATTTTGTTTGATACAAGTACTGCAACTCCTGCTTTTTTCTCCCTATTAGTTGCATGAAATGTCTTTTTTCATCCCTTCACTTTTAGTCTGTGTATGTCTTTGGGTTTAAAGTGAGTCTCTTGTAGGCAGCATATAAATGGGTCTTGTTTTTTCATCCATTCAGTATCTCTATGTCTTTTGATTGGTGCATTCAGTCCATTTACATTTAGAGTGATTATCAATAGGTATGTACTTATTGCCACTGCAGGCTTTAGATTCGTGGTTACCAAAGGTTCAAGGTCAACTTCCTTACTATCTAAGAGTCCAACTTAACTTACTTAATATGCTATTACAAACATAATCTAAAGGTTCTTTTTTTTCTTCCTCCTCCATTCTTTATATATTAGGTATCATAGTCTGTATTCTTTGTCTATCCCTTGATTGACTTTGGGGATAGTTAATTTAATTTTGCATTTGCTTAGTAATTAGCTGTTCTACTCTCTTTACTGTGGTTTTATTACCTCTGGTGACAGCTATTAAACCTTAGGAACACTTCCATCTATAGCAGTCCCTCCAAAATACAGTGTAGAGATGGTATGTGGGAGGTAAATTCTCTCAGCTTTTGCTTATCTGGAAATTGTTTAATTCCCTCCTTCAAATTTAAATGATAATCTTGTCAGATAAAGTATTCTTGGTTCAAGCCCTTCTGCTTCATTGCATTAAATACATCATGCCACTCCCTTCTGGCCTGTAAGGTTTCTGTTGAGAAGTCTCATGATAGCCTGATGGGTTTTCCTTTGTATGTTATCTTATTTCTCTCTCTGGCTGCTTTTAACAGTCTGTCCTTATCCTTGATCTTTGCCATTTTAATTACTATATGTCTTGGTGTTGTCTTCCTTGGGTCCCTTGTGTTGGGAGATGTGTGCATCTCCATGGCCTGAGAGACTATCTCCTTCCCCAGATTGGGGAAGTTTTCAGCAATTAACTCCTCTATGACAATTTCCATCCCTTTTTCTCTCTGTTCTTCTTCTGATACCCCTATAATGTGAATATCGTTCCATTTGGATTGGTCACACAGTTCTCTCAATCTTCTTTCATTCTTAGAGATTCTTTTTTCTCTCTGTGCCTTAGCTTCTTTGTATTCCTCTTCTCTAGTTTCTATCACATTTATCATCTCCTCCACTGTATCCAATCTGCTTTTAATACCCTCCATTGTGCTCTTCAACGATTGGATCTCTGACCTGAATTCATTCCTTAGTTCTTGAATATCTTTCTGTACCTCCATGAACATGTTAATGATTTTTATTTTCAACTCCCTTTCAGGAAGATTCACAAGGTCAATGTCATTTAAATCTTTCTCAGGAGTTCTATGACTAATTTTAGTCTCAACCATGTTCCTTTGTTGTTTCATATTTGTATATGGCGCCCTCTAGTGCCCAGAAGCTCTACTCTCTGGAGCTGCTTAGCCCCTGAAGCAATGTTGGGGGTGGCAGGGGAGTGGTATTGGTCCCTGGGGGGAGGAAAGAACTGTTTCCTGCTTCCCGGATGTTATGCCTGTCTCCATTGTCTGAACCAGTGGGCCCATCATACAGGTATAAGCCTCTATGGTTTGCGTTTTTAGTTGCTGTAGTCAGATCGTCCCTCTGGCTGGGCTAATGCCATGGTAGGGTTTGCCAGTTTGCGAGCCAGGTGGGGCTGGCTGGGAGAATGGCGCAGTAGGCTGCGTATCTTGGAGGGGGTCCTTGGAGTTGTGTAGGCAGCCAGGGAGCTGGAGCACCTGAAGATCATCTAAGGAGGAAGATATCTTTTTCCTCCTTAAATATGAGAGTCTATATGGCAAAGCTCCCAACGTGCTGGGCAGAGTGCACCTGGAAAATTTTGTCTACCTGTCCTCTCTCCTGAGCAGTAAGCTCTGTGCAATCCTTGCCCCTTTAGCAGCCCTCTTGCTAAGGGTTTCCTTGTTAGGACGTCTCTCAGACTGCCTGCCTTTCTTTTGTCCCAGAGCAGCTGGATATGGATCCCTGCTTCCCACAGCAGCTGGAATCTCAGTCTCTCCAGGAATTCTGCCTGTCTTAGCTTTCCAATCCTGTAATTGCGAGAGTATCATGCAAGCACCATGAAATGTAGGTTTGTGCTCCCGGAGCGGATATCTGGAGTTAGGTATTCAGCAGTCCCAGGCCTCCACTCCCTCCCTGCTCTGTTTCTCTCCCTCCCACGGGTGAGCTGGGGTGGGCGAACGGCTTGGGTCCCGCCAGGCCACAGCTTTGGTACGTTACCCTGTTCTGTGAGGTCTGCTCTTTTCTCCAGGTGTATGCAGTCTGGCGCAGTCCTCTTTCCTGTTGCTCTTCCAGAATTAGTTGTATCAATTATATTTTCATATTATATGCAGTTTTGGGAGGAAGCCTGTGTCTCACTTCTCATGCCACCATCTTTAATCCTGTCTTTTGCCTCTTTTCATGTCTACTGTCTCCCCTCAGAACACACAGAGGTGCCTATTGCTCTGCTCAAATATTAGTTTTACTAAATAAGACACAAGGATGGTGTCTTCTATTACTTCTCTTTTTTATTACAATTCCCTCTACTTATTAGTAGTTTACCCATGGGATGCCTGTCATGAAAGAAAGAGCATGGGTAGCAGTAAGTATGGGGAAGAGATATGGTGTTTTCTTTTCACGGAGGAGAAGCCCTTCAGAATACTGTTCTCAGGATTCATAGCAGATTTCATCCCTGGGTAGAGTGTCAGCGGCTGCAGCGGCATTCACATTGGGATGGAGGGAACACTACTGCTTGGTGGCCACAGCTGGAGTAACATAAAATGTATGATGGGCCAGGCCTCTGAGCAGACCATTTTAAATGAAAGGAAAATGAAAAATGAATGTCAACAACATCATCAAAATAAGTATTTGTTTAGTACTCATATGGTGGGCACCGAGCACCACACAGGGCCCCTGTGTTCTCACAGGGAAAGGGAGTTAAAAGGGGACTGCACACCTCCCATCAAATTGTAACCCATGTTTCTGTGAAGGTGCCAGTGTTTCTGTAAAGGTACCAGTGAGGGTCAGATGAAACTGTCTTAAGCCCATTTGCCTGTATGGTAAGTTGCCCCGGTTTCTCCAGGAATTCGGGGGTGTTTCATCCAGGAGGTAGGGGTGTGCCTCATGCTTTTCCTTCTTACTGACGGTTTCAGTGGATGTATCCTTTCACCTTCCCTAGTGTGGTCTTGCTGTTTTGCACTACATTGCCCCAAGATGGGAAACAACCACTTTCATTTTCACCAGCAAATACCCCTCACGCAGGATGTCTCGTGTATGTGTATATGATGGACTTTGTTGAGGCTTGGAGGCAGTAGAGAAGTTGTATACTGCCATACTGCTTGGCCCTTTTTCTTCCTTTAAAGGCTCCTCATTTTGCTGACCCCTTTCCATGGGGTTCCCCTTTTATAATTTGATTTACCTTATTTTATTATAGCCAAGGACTCATTAATGTGCCCTGCTAAACTGTGGGTCATCTGTTTCAGTTTCCATCCTGAGACTCAGAAGAAGCAACAGAGGCTTACCATGGCCACCACTCCCTTCTTCCAATTCTGTGAGGGAAAGGAGGCAATATGAAGAATTTTTTCTTTCTTATATGTGTTACATTATCTCCTTTAAAAGGCAGCAGCTATAGTCAGTTTGGTTTTAAATAATATTTTCTTTCTCAGTTTACACAATGATCCCAAAGCATCTATGAGTGCCCTGAATTTCCTCTAGCCTTTCAGGGATGCATAGTGCCAACCACATTAAGAAAAACTTCGTTATTATAGGTAAATTATACTTATAATAATATAATATGTAAATATAATATGTAAATATATAATCTGCTTATAATACTTCATTTAATATTATCAGATATTCAGTAGTAATAATAACACATTATTATTATTACCATTGGCAGTAGGTAAATTTCTCTTCAAGGACAACCTAAGGCTTTTGAGCAGGGGAATGATGTGACCAGACCTAAGGGTAGTAGGAGAACAAGATTAAAGGCAAGAGAGCAGTTGTGGAGTTATTTTACAGTAGTTTAGGTCAGAGATAATGAGTTAGGATTATAGCAGTGGAAATTGGGAGAAAGGACTATACATAATGATTCAGTGTGGAGGTATTGATAATGGATGCGGATGTTAAAAAAAAACTAGCTCAGGTTTAAGCAGAGACACTAGTAACAAACCAAGTCTGCAGTGTGATCTAACTGAAGATGTGTGTACGTCCAGTGGTGAGGGTAATAAATAAAAAGAAGAAAAAGACATAATCAGCACTCTCTCTTCCTGAGTGTTGGAAAGTGTTTGCTGCATAAGCGCCTGTAAAAACTGTTCATCTAGAGTTAGAGGGGAAGAGAAACTAAAGATCAAAAGGAAAGTTGTAGGAAGCAGGAAATCGATGACAGAATGTATTATATGGGCAGCAAGAATCGGCCCTTTCAGCTTCTTTCGGGAATGAATGTCTGTAATCAAAGGCCGCATTGTCCTTTTGAAGTCTGCATCACCTCCCATCTTTTTTCCTGAATTAGGTGAAGGACACGTGTCAAGCAGAGAAAGACTGGGATTTCTAAAATGCCAAGTCTTGCTCAAGAAAGCTCCTTCAGGATAGTGATTGTAATCTTTGCATGTCTTACACACTGTGGGCGCTTAAAAATATCAACAGAATTCACTGAATTAATTCCCATTTTCCTGAGCCTTTGTTGTTCCTGAGAGGTTCTAGACAAGGAGGCAAGCAGTCTGTATTCAGTATCATTTGCCGGCCAGTAAGAGCAGAGCTGACACTCGTCTTGTGCTCTCTGGCCCAGGGGAGGAGTAGATGGGCAGGGCTGCAGAAGCTAGCCCACCTAGGAACTGGGGCACGGCTGCATCCTAGATGAGCACTTGTGACCTATGAGTTCTCATTATTAAGCTCCTTTATTTTCTTTCCTTTCTCTTCCCATGGTCAGTGCTTTCTTTTTAAATGTTCTCAGGACTTACTTGTATCTCTGATACTCCAGAGTACTTTACTCATCCATGGGTCCCTTCCTAGTTCTGGTCTTGTTCTACCAATTTCTTCTGATCTCAGGATTTCATCTCTTCCTAAACCAGGAAGGTCACCTAACACACTAGGGTAAGTGTGACCTAGTTATCTAAGTAATGGTGACACTTTTCAATTACAGATTTTTTCCAGCTGAAAAATCTATCATCCATTTACTTTTCTATGAGGAGCTGCTATGTTCTACAGGCTTGTCCACAGATCTAAGCAATGGGAACAACCCTATGCTGATCAATTCAGTAACCTGGAAAGCAACAGTCAGAAGGCACTGGGGGAGATTCCAGGAGATGTCAATCACATACAGTCACTCAACTCCAGAGCTCTCTAATGCAGGGAAACAAGCATATATATATTTTTTCAATGTTAAGCAAAACTAATGTTTAATATAATAGAAGCTGTAATTGTCTGTATTAACACTGATGTTCATACAACTAGAATACAGTTGTAAGAGTGACCCAAGAATCTACACAGACCTGAAGTATCTGATATCAAATTATAAAATAAATATTAAACTCAATTCAACATTATTTTCACAATATCATGTTATCTCATAGATTAATCTTATTTTTTAAGGTATCATTGATATACACTCTTATGAAGGTTTCACATGAAAAACAATGTGGTTACTACATTCACCCATATTACTGAGTCCCCCCCATACCCCACTGAAGTCCCTGTCCATCAGTGTAGTAACATGCCACAGAGTCCCTACTTGTCTTCTCTGGGCTACACTGTCTTCCCCGTGAACGCCCCTTACACCATGTGTACTAATCATAATACCCCTCAATCCCCTTCTCCCTCCCTCCCTCCTGCCCTCTTCCGTTCCTCCCCTTTGGTAACTGCTAGTTCCTTCTTGGAGTCTGTGAGCTTGAACAATCTTATATTTATAATTTAGAAAATATTCTTAGTACTTAGCACCTATAGAGCTTAACATGGGTCATCAGTCACATAAACAGGGGGAGTTTGGTACAGTCTCACATCTTCTATCCCCTGAATGCTCTGTCAGTTTCCAGTAGCCTACTTTGGAAATTTGAGTCTGGCCTGCTTCCCAGTGCTGACCTAGTCAGGGGATAGAGTGACTTAGACACTCCATTCCCCGGCCTCTCCTCATTGCCTCAGATAATGTGTTGGCAGTCTAATTATTTGCTTTTCCTCCAAACCTGAGGGTGTGTTGACAACCTATGAGGCAGAGATGAAGCTGATCCACCTGGCTAGCATTCCACTTGCTCTCTCCAAAGCCTCAGGAATTGGCTTCTCTTCCTTACCTACTCATTGCTAGGCCTCTGGTGGCCTTAGAGGCCCATTCTTATATCCTCAGGGAATTTGTCAGAACCAAAATAGTCACAGGCCCAATCTTGCCAAGAACCCTTTAGTTAAAGTCCTAACACAGCTCTCCTAGGGAGGAACAGTAGGAATAATGGAGAGCTGATAAAACCTTTAAACACCAAGTACCTCTAAGGATCTCTAGTGCTCACAGGGTAGAGGTAGGGATTTTCTACTTAAGAGTCCCCCTAGTGTCTAATCCTAAGAACTCTTACAGTGGTGCAGGAACAAAAATACTGTCATGGAACTCCTCTCTTGCTGTTTCATTATTCCTAGGTTTTTTCATTAATTGATTAGTTATGAGCAAATACTTGAGAAAACTAACAAGTCAAGGCAATTGTTAGATTCTAATTGGTTGGTAAAGACATTTATAGTTTAGGATTTAATAGGAAGTCCTTAAAAAAAGATGATATAAACTGGGCCTTGAACTCTAGGAAGAAAACTTGGAGGAGAAAAAGTTGGGTGGAAGCATTGTGGATTTTCTTACTGGCTTGCTAATGCTAATTGTACATCTCTTCCCAACTCGGTGTTCACTGACATCACATTAGTAGCATAAAATTTTCAGGGGTGGGAATATTTATACCATGGAAATTGATACTTGCTATACAAATCTGGGCTTTTTCCTCCTGGAAAGCAGGTTGTTAATATTTATCAACACATTGCTTGTGGCAAAGGAAGCAGAACACAAATGGAGAGATGGAAATTAGCAAGCCATATTCTGGAGTTAGGACTAGACTGGGGTCCTATTGTATAAGATCTTATAAGGCAGACTAAGGAATTTTGACTATTCTAAACATTGAGGAGTTGCTAATGGCTTTTTATTAGTTGAGATGGTTTTTATTAAAGGTAATAGAAAAATTAGATTCAGAATAGCTTAAACAAGAAATATGTATTTTCTCATATAATAAGAATTTCAACGAAGGTTGGCTAATTCAGCAGTTCACCTGAGACACAGATTCTTTTCATCTTTTTGCTTTGCCATTCCTTAGCATGTCAGCTTTGTTCTTCAAGCAGACTAGCAGTTCCAAATCCAACAATGTTCAGCAGTGGAAGAGAATAATTTCTTAAATTTTTCCTTCTCTCTTTGTAAGAGCAAGGAAGTCCAGTGGATTTCCTTGAGTCTACACTGGTCAGAACTCTATCACATGCTTAAACAAAACACTGGCAAGGGGAGTGAAACCCTGTGATTGGCTTAGATCCATCAATGTTTCACCCATCTCTCTTCCACTCAACCTCTACCTCTCCACTGAAGCCAATCTCCCCTGAAGCCCATGGTTATATAGAGAAGTATGGCTACTTGAACTTGATCAGGGTTCTATAAGCAAGGAGGAAGAAGGGGATAGACTTTGGTTAGGTAGCCAAAATGCTGCTACAGCTTTTGAAAAGAGAGAAAATGTCAATAAAATATTTTAGGAAGCAAAATCTAAAAATGGTGTGCAAGTAGATAGAGGGCCTGGGAATAGAGAGACCCAGTAATGCTATTTTAAGAGTCTGGGATGTGCTACCAAAGCAATTGTTGTCAACTATTGATTGATTCATTCATTCACTCAATAGATACCTACTGAATGACTGCCATGGTTCAGGCATTTTGCTAGGTACTACAGATAAATTTGTGAATTTGTCTCATGGAGCTTCAAAAACAAATGGATGAAGCAAATATCAATAAACAGTCCATAAGCAAATGTAAATTTACCACTTGGTTAAGTATTACAAAGGAACCCAGGATATTTGTTCTCTATTTTTAAACTGAGGTAAAATTCACACAGGGAAATATACATATCTTAAGTATATAACTGATATACATGTGTACCAGCTACTCTATCAAGATATAAAACATTTCGATCACCCCAGAAGTTTCCCTCATGCCCCCTTTATATTCATGTCCCACCTCCCCCCACTAGGCAACTATGGTTTGATTTCTACAATCAAGATGGCTTTTGCCTGTTTTTGAATTTAATATAAATGTCATCTTTTGCTCAACAAATGATTCTGAGAGTTTTCCATATTGCTGTGCTTAAAAGGAGTTCATTTCTAAAAACTGTATTCTATTGTTTGATCAGTACAATTTGTGCATTTCTCTGTTGGTTACTTACATTTGAGCTGCTTCTAATTTAGGCCTATTATGAATAAAGCCCTTATAAACATTCACGTGTCAACTTTTTTTGGACATACATTTTCAATTCTACTGGGTAAATACCTAAGAGTGGAATTGGGTCACAGGGTAGGAATGTGTTTAACTTTATAAGAATTGTAGATGTTAGAACTAATAAACAAATTCAGTAAAGTTGCAGGATTCAAACTCAATATACAGAAATCTGTTGCATTTCTATACACTAACAATGAATGATCAGAAATAGAAATTCAAGAAAAGAATCCCATTTCCAATTGAATCAAAAAGAATAAAATACCTAGGAAAAATTTTACCAAGGAGGTGAAAAACCTATACACTGAAAATTATAAGACATTGGTGAAAGAAACTGAAGACAACACAAATAAATGGAAACATATTCCATGCTCCTGGACTGGAAGAATTATGTTGTTAAAATGTTGATACTACCCAAAGCAGTTTACAGATTCAATGCAGGGATATCAAAATTCCAATGGCATTTTTCACAGAAATAGAACAAACAATCCTAAGGAACCACAAGATACCTTGAATAGCCAAAGCAATCTTGAGAAAGAAAAACAAAGCTGGAAGTATCACTCTCCCTATTTCAAACTATATTAAAAGGCTATAGTAATCAAAACAGTATGGTATTGGCATAAAAACGACACATGATCAATGGATAGAGAATAGAGAGCCAAGAAATTAACCTACACATATACAGTCAATTAGTTTATAACAAAGAAGCCAAGAATATACAATGGGGAAGGACAGTTTCTTCAAAAAGTGCTGGAAAAACTGGCCAGCCAGCCATATGTAAAACAATGAAACTGGATCGCTATCTTACAACATATACAAAAATTAACTCAAAATGGATTAAAGATTTGAATGTAAGACCTGAAACTATAGAACTCTTAGAAGAGACGTAGACAGTGGCTCCTTGACACTGGTCTTGGCAATGATTTTTTTGGATCTGACTCTAAAAGCAAAGACAGCAAAAACAAATGTCAACAAGTGGGACTATATCACACCACAAAGCTTCTGCACAGTGAAGGTAATCATCAACCAAATGAAAAGGCAGCCTACTGAATGGGAGAAAATGTTTGTAAATCATATATCTGATAAGGGGTTAATATCCAAAATATATAAAGAACTCATACAACTAAATTGCAAAAAAAAAATCTGATTAAAAAATGGGCAGAGGACCCAAATAGACATTTTTCCAAAGAAGACATACAGATGGACAACAGACACATGAAAAGATGCTCAACATCATTAATCATCAGGAAAATGTAAATCAAAACCATAATGAGATACCACCTCACACCTATTAGAACGACTATCATCAAAAAGACAAGAAATAAGTGTTGGTGAGGATGTGGAGAAAAGAGAACCCTCATACACTGTAGGTAGGAATGTAAATTGGTGCAGCCCCTATGGAAAACAGTATGGAGGTTCCTCAGAAAATTAAAAATAGAACTACCATATGACCCAGGAATTCTATACTTCTGGGTATTTTTTTAAAGACAATGAAAATACTAATTTGAAAAGATATATGCACCCTTATGTTTACTGCAACATTATTTACAATAGCCAAGAGATGGAAACAATCTAAGTGCCCATTGATGGATGGATGGGCGGATAAAGAAAATGTAGTATGTGTATGCATGTGTACATGTGTGTATATATATTATACATACATATGTATGTATAGTATGTATATATAATGGACTATTAGCCATAAAAAAGAATGGAATCTTGCTATTTGTGGTGACATGGATGGACTTTGAGGGCATTATTCTAAGTGAGGTAAGTCAGAGAAAGACAAATATGATTTTACTTATATGTGGAATCTAAAAAAAACCCAAACATACATACAAGTCAAAACAAACAAAAAGGCCAAGCTCATAGATAGAGAATGGATTGGTGGTTGTCAAAGGAGAATGGGGTGGGAGGTGGGCAAAATGGGTAAAGGGAGTCAGAGGTACAAAATTCCAGTTGTAAAATAAATAAGATAAGGGGATGTAATATACATCATGGTGAGTATAGTTAAGAACATTGTGTTGCATATTTGAAAGCTACTAAAAGAATAAAAGTTTTCATCACAAGAAAAACAAATTTTGTAGCTATGTATGGTGATGCAGGGTAACTAGACTTACTGTGGTGATCATTTTGCAGCGTATACAAATATTGAATCATTATGTACAACCTGAAACTAATACAATGTTATATGTCAAATGTACCTCAACTAAAAAAAATTGTGGATATTTAAAAAAATACAGTCATGATCTTCAGTCCCAAGAATTCTGAGTTAGTCAGTCTGAGGTTCCTAGGCACATACAGTATGAAGTTTTTAAAACTCCACAGAACCACTGGTCTAAATTATAGCGGTGGTAGTGGAAAGGAGGTTATTTTGGTTTTGTTTTCCTTTCCCACCGCAAAAGCATATAAATGCAAACAATTGCTGGGTTTTTCTTTCCTGGTTTGCTGCAAATAGCTTTCTCCGAACACTTCCCTCCATTCTACCCATTAGCCCCAGTGTTGAAAGAGTTTCTTCTTTTAGTTTCTCTGGTGAAATGCAAAGCTCTGTTTTCTCTGTTCTTGCTTAAAGTGAAGTAAAAGTGCAGGGAGCTCCTTGGAGTAGCCCTTAGAATTGCTAAAATGAGTAAACAGAAAGGAGACCTTTATGGTGAAGAGAACTTTGAACTGAATGGCAGATGAGGGTGAGTGGTCCTGGGTACACTGGTAGGGTTTTTCTTTGCTACTTTTACTTGCTTTCCTTACCATCTTTACCTGGCAGCAAAAAAATAATGAGCTGTCTTCTGGCTGCTGACAACGATATCAGACAGCGGCTGCTGAGTATATACTAATAGTGACAGCCTGAATGGCTGCACATCACTACAGAAGAGTCCCCAGTTCGTAAGCAGAAAAACGGCCGCAAAGGATTTGGAAGGGTGTCACTTCATAGATTAGAGGCTGGTTGAACTGGGACCAGAACCCAGGTGGCTTGGCTCTCAGCCTGTCTGACCACTCTGCTACCCACACAGCCTGGGCTGACCCAAAACAAGCAGCCCATTGAGCAGTTGCACAAACAACAATGAGAGATGGATGGTCAGAGCAAGAAACAGGCACACAGCAACTGCAACCCCATCACTTCCTGTCCCCTAACCTTCCAGGAAAGCCTGTAAAGTGTGGTCACGTAAATGAGTTTGACCAGCAACTTGGCCCAGCTTTCAAATTTGGAAACGTTTTGTGGTTACTGCCAAAAGTAAAAGCCTGCCTTGTACAGAGGGTGAAGAGTGTCTTTGAACTCCATACCTGGGTTCTAATAAGTCTGTGGTAGTAAAGACACAGCAGATAGGTGTAACCTGATCCTGGGAGGGCCTTGGTGAAACAAGACAGCTTTAGATTTTTGAGGCTCATCTGTGGATCTGTCCTCCTACTTCAGATTCAGCTAGTAAATGGATTCAGTTAGGCTCCACTTTGAAACAAAGTCTCATCCTTCTCTCCTCAAATTTGCCACTGAGTTGTAGCCAAAATTTATAGTCCCCACATGCTTGAAGCCCAAGCCAAATGGCTGTGCTTGCCAACCTGTGTTGTTGGTCCTGAGTGTGCCTCACGCAGGACATTCTGCTTGGCCTTTGTGTGGCCCTTGGCCAAGCCCCAAATCTTCAACTCTAAACCTTGGATATCCCCAAGAGATACAGCTGTCTAGGAAGTTTCCTGTTTCAGGTGTCATTTTCTAGTCTTGGGCTGGATAATTCTTAACTATCTTTGCTCCCCCCGCTCCTGTGTAGAAACTGAGGACTTCAGGAATTGAGAAGACATAAAAATTGACTGTAATATTTGTGTTTAAATAGGCCTAAAGGGCACAATTTAGACAACATTTTGAATATGCAGACCAGGTGCCACAAAGGTAGGAATGTGAATTAAAATTTAAGATTTCTTTAGTCAGATTATAGCAGGGGTCCCATTTTTTGTCATAAAGAGGTATTCATTAAATGACTCTTATCTGAAACAGTCCACATTCTCCTAACTTTATTTACTCAGTCAGCAAATATGGAGGGCCAGGCAAGGCTTATGTTCTCATAGCTGCAGCTCATTGTAACTCACAAGCACACATGTGAGTTCTGCCTTACATTACATAGTTTTATGTATTTCACTAAAGTGTAAGATCCTTGATGCTTTGGATTGTCTTGTTCCTTCTTGCGCCCTCAATATCAATAAACACAGCGCTTTGCAAATAGCAGGGACCTAATAAATATTTGTTGAATTTAATTTTGCTGCAATGCTGTTAAAAGGCATTACCAAAAAACACACTGCATAACTTTTTTTGATTATGCTAGCAGTCCAAGACATACATACGTTAATAGGGTAGCATCATTATGGAAGTAAATACAGTGTTTATACAGAAAGGGTATATACCTTCATGAGTGAAGGCAGGGGAGTGCATTACTGAGTGCAGACTGGTGTGGAAGAAGTGTTGCTGAATTTCCTCCGGTCAGTCCAGAATGGTTGCGTAGAGTAGAATTTCAGTCTTCTCATTCTACAGTACTTTCACCCCTCTCACCTTTCCAGAACTACCCCGCCTTTCTTTGCTTCTTCCTAAAGGGCTGTAACCACCTGACTCGACCTCAGTCTCAAGAGTCCCCCCTGTACCCCTCCAGCTTCGGTTCTAGAGCTTCCAGATCCGTGACTCGCAGAACACCGGCCACGAAAACGCGGGGCTCCTAGTGGGGCAAGCGCCAAACTGACCGCAGGTCTGGCAGCGGCGCCAAAGGCGGGGCTGCTAAGGGGCGGGGCGGGGCGGCGGGAGGCCCGGGGGCGGCTTGGGTGTCACCACCAACCCGCTCCGGCCGGAAACTGGCGGTTGTTTCCGGCCGGTCGGCCGAAAGCCGCCGATCCTGAAGCAGCCTCTGGAGTCCGAGTGGCAACCGGGTGTGGAGCGGGGAAAAAGCCGCTGGGAGAGGCCAGTTCCGATTAGTCCCGCCTGGCTTCGGCTCCTGATCCTGCGCGCCCCAACAGCCGCGGTCGCAGTCTCCGCCACCCCCTCCGCCTCCATCGTCGTCGGGGGAGGGGCCGGCCGGACCCCGGGGTCACAGCCGAGGAATGAGGAGAGGCGGCCGGGCCCCGCGCTCCGCCCCGGCCTAGGGCCTTGCCCGGGGAGCCGCGAGGGTAACGGAGCCCCCCGCCCTGTCACCCTCCCCGTCTGCTCCCAGCTCTCCTGCCTTTTCAGACTCCCAAACTCTGACCTTCTGATCTCCACTGCCCCCTTCCTCCTTTCTGATTATGTTTCGCCGGGAGCCACCGCCTCTCGGCACTCCCTCCTCCCGTGACTGTGCCCTGCTTGGTCCCACCTTTTCCCCGTTACTCCCCCCTTTCACCTGCGTCCCGCGATCTTAGTCCCCGGCCCCGGTTGCTGGCCTCCCTCCCGAAGCTGTGCCGGGCAGCTTGGACGGTCCTTCCTAGTGCGCTAGACTTTCGGGGAGGGATGATGGAGTTTGAAGGTGGTTGGGAGTACGGGCTACTACCCCCACAGTAGGATAAAGTTCGTTTTAAAGTCTCAATATAAAAGTACAGTGAAAAGAAAACAGCTTGTCCCCTGTCGCTAGCCAAACATGAGGTGCGTCCACAATGGAAGGAGGGAGCGAAAAAGAAGTGTCTGTGTGAGAGAGAGAGAGAAAAAGAAAGGGGGTGGGGTGGGGTGGGGTGCGGGCAGCTGGGGAGGAGGAGAGAGGAGAGAGGGATGTAAAGATTCTAGGGCAGGCTTATGAACTTTAGAAAAAAGAAAAGTTGCCATGAGGCTATGGAAACTTTAGAAGCTGGTGATGAGTAAGCTGGGGGCTGCGTGATCTCACTCCTCGTCTCATAATTACTAGGTTAACGGTGTGGCTCCGGTCGGGATGGAATGGGATTTGTTTACTGGGCCGGCGTATTTTTAGCTTGTCGGCTCACAAGGACTAGCGCTCTGAGCCCCTCGCTGTCTTTCTCTCTTTCCCTCCCTCTCCCTCCTTATCTAGGCAGTTTGTCTAACCTAAGTGGCTCCTCTGGGCACAATACGGATATAAACACTGAGTTGAAAGAAGCCGATTGGTGAAATGTGTAAGATTCTCTCCCAGACTCTTCAGGGAGTTTTCATAAATGCAAAGGCAAAAATAAGCAGGACTTTTGATTTTTAATTCCCTCATCTTTCTATAAGTTTGTATATACTTATGCTTTTTTAGAACATCAGAAGCTGGTGATTTTTTAGTCTTTGGCTTAGTATACTTCGGTCTTTCAGGAGGCTGGATCTGTTTGTCTTTCAGAAACTGTTTCTAACGTAGAAGAGAGGTAAGGTGGTACAAAAGGATACCTATTACTAAATCTTTTAAAAACATTTTCTATATTATATTTTTAAAAATTTAGAAAATTTCCTTTCTTGACAATGAGGATGCCTTCCTGTTGGGATGGAGAAGACTGCAGGGACTTAGGCTGTGTGGCTAGGGAGAATCACACTTGTAATTAAACATTTATAGTGCATGATTTTCAAATGAATGCATTGTAGGAAAACAGTTATACTTTTTGTTCTCATTGTTTTTCCCAGTAGTTCTTTTAAAGTTTATTTAGTAAACTACCGGCTATGCTACTCTATTGATATTTTGAAGACTGAACAGAACTCTTAAAAATAAATGAAACTGATGTTGCTTATCTGGAGTCTGATACCAGTCTGTTCTAATTTCTGCTAGCTCCCCAGCATGCCCCAGAGCACCTCCTTGAGTAAGTGGCCAGTTACTATGTACCTAGAGATTGCAAATGAATACAAATATTAGCTCATGGTAGTAATAATTGAGAAGGTAAATATACTGAAAAGATACTCCAAAACATAATACATTTTATTTAGATTTTTTTCTATTTTGGATTATCAGCACCTTTCTGCTGATAATTATCCATTAACATGAATAATTTAGAACTGAATAGATACTCACTTGGGACATTACGCATTCAAGCAGGCAGGAAAGATGGAAGGTAGTTCCCAAACTATTACTGATTTTTTTATTGTTGCCTGACTTGACTTACCCCTTTCATTTAATGCCAGAGTCCCTTGCCAAAAAAAAAAAAATGTAAAACTTTGTCAAAGAAAGGGCTGTTTGCTGACTGGTATTAGGCATATTGGCCGGTAATGAATGCTAATTGTTAGTTGGACTTGGTGAAGGTAGGTCACCAACAACTTGGGAATTTCTCTGAAGCTTTATTTCCTTAATCCTTTGGGACCGCTATTGAAAAAAAATTTAATTTGGAGGGTAAAATCTAATTTTTAAAAATCACACCCACCCACCCACAGTCCATTGCCTATCAGTAATTATTTTAATTTGTGAGTTGGTGCCCAAAATTGACGCCTGTATTTAGCAATTTGCCCTGGTTAAACTACATATATTATTCCATGGTGGGTGGGGGTGAGGGTGGGGATTGAAGGGGTTGAGTAAATCTAGGAATAATGCAGGGTAACCCAGAAGCCCACCACTATTCCCAGGTCTCAGAAGACTTTGTCTGCCATCTTTAGGTTTAATATATGTAACTGAGTGAATTATGAAGGAATAACTCAGTATTAAAAATAAGTTTTCAGATTGTTTTGTGGGACTGAATGCCACTTGTTAACGTTTTAGAGCTCCCAAATGTCTCAAGCATGTTAAGGCAGAGGACAGGATAAGGGAGCAGCCAACCCTTCTTACCCGCAAGATTCATCCCACCAAGGGGAAAATCCTGAAACAATGCTCTGAAGTGTGACTTCAGCAGTATCTTTCTTGTGGGAACCTAGGAACTGTGGAATGGCGGACTGTGGAATCTTCTCAGGAGCCCCTGGTAAATTCAGATAATTAAAATCTGTGTAGCTGCAATGTAGATGCAGGGCAGTTTTATCATGAATGCCTGAATTTAATTTTTAATATAGTAGAAAGGAATTTTTTTTTTCTAAAGTAAATCCTTGCTGAAAAATGATTATATACTCGTGTAGGTAATGCAGTCTCCAAGCTTCAGTGACAGGGAGATATAAAAGATGTAAAGGCAGGTGTCCTTGCCCTTGGGCCCCGGGTGGGGTTGAGAAGGTGGTACGTGAATGGGAAGGCAGCCTGTTATTACAAGTGTAACATTTAGGGAGCAACATATAAACAAAACCAAATTTAATATGCTACAAATAGAGTAGTAAATGGCTAGAAAACTTGAAGTAGCAAAGTAAGAATCAGTGAGATAAACTAGGGAAGATTTCTGAATCAGTAAAATTTGAAGTGGACTTGGGAGGTTATGGATTTGAATCATAAAGAGGCATGGGCTATGGAGTTAGATGAAACTTGGTTCAAATCTTGGTTATAGTTTTTACTTTGTGACCTTGGACAATTTATTTACTTCCCCATTCTTATCTATAAACATATGTGTGAACATTCAAGTAAATGAAATAGTTACTCTGTGTTAGGAGTAAAAAGAAAAGGTCTTCCAGGTGGAAAGTGTAAAATGTATAGTGTGCAATGTTGGTGTGAATGACTAAGTTCTGTTTATGGGGGGAATAAATGAGAGAATATGGGTTGGTCAAGTCTTCTGTACAGCAGGCAAGAGGGTGGAGGGGGACTCAAAGGCCAGACTGTTGGGTGTTGATGGAAGGGTCAATAGAGTCATTGTAGGTCCTTGAACAAAGGATGGATTTGATGAGAAGTATTGAGCCTTCTGGCCCAGGAACTGGGGACAAGGAGTCAGGCAGGCACCGGTACATTGTGATTCTTATGCTTCTCTTCTGGACCATCCTGGCCTATAGGGATCAGCCAGGAGACATAGATTTCTTGTAGAAGTTTGTGTATTCATACACCTTACTCACTATGCTGTGTTCTGCTTGTGCCTGTCTCACATTGTACCCACCCGTGGAAAAGTCTCAAGACTATGGCTGGCTTTTCAAGAGCTTATGGTAAGGATAGAATCATGTTTTAATTGCAGTTAGCTTTCAGTTATCACTGCTATTATAGGGAGCACAAGTATAGGTAATTTATAACATCACAAATTTCTCTGAAAATGCATTATTTTTTAAACCAGATTTATTTTAGTTTTTAGGAATCATACTGATACTGAAATGAATTTGCATTTCTAAGCCTGTGAATCTGATTGTGAGGAGAATATACTGATTGATGGTGAAGAACAGTCAATCTTGGCTTAAAAGATTTTGCCTCAGAAATTCATAAAATGAATAATCCATTTGTGGACACTTAAGATTGGACTATACTGAATATGTTAATGAAAAATTTCTTCTTGAAATCTCTGTGGGTCCATTGTGGCCTCTCAGACTGTCTGTCTTTGCCCAAGAGCGACTGGTAGATGATGCCTATTTTGGAGCAGGATATCGGGAGGAATCCTTTTGTGTTATCCAGCATTGTTGAAGATCAAGGTGGCTTTTTCAAAGGACTTGAGCTTTGTAGAGATACTTCTAGGTACCATCTCCCCTGAAAATCTGCCAGATTTTTCCTCCTGAAGTTAACTTGTTTGAAAATATGGACAATTAAAAAGACAAAAAAGGAATGGAGAGAAATGTCCACATTTAAGAATAAACTTTAAAAAAATCACACAGCTAGTCTTCCAGTCTCATTCCTTGAGTTGTCTGGCTTTCCTTCATCCCTGCCTATTTCCCACCTTCTCATAATCATTACCAAACTATGTGCTTGTGATGTCATGAGCACAGGATTTCATTACCTCTTGGATCAGGAGCTTATAGTACTTCTGAACTGGAAATCAGAGGTGGAAAAGTCAGGAATCTTAATTTATATAGTTTAGGGTTGTTTAACTGTTTTTTACAATTATGTCTTACCCCTTAATTTCCTCCAAGAAATAGTTTTGGATAGGAGAAATTACTAACTGTTAATTTTAGTGACCTGCTCTGAATTAAGTTCTATGCTAGGTGCTATGGAGGATTAGAAAAAAATGTCAATTTTTTGTCCTTAAAGAGTTTACAGTCTAGTTGGGAATAAGGGGAAAAGGAAGGAATGAATACCTATTGACGTCTATTATGCCAGACCAATAAAAAAAAGTAGAATTATTGATTGCATAGTACAGACCTCATACTCTAGGTATTTTGAGAGTACTCAGGTAGTTATGAATAATGTCACAGAGGAATTGTAATTTGTTCTCCATCTTAAAAATAAATTGTTTCAGGCACGAGGGATGAAGAAGAAGCAAATAACATTTTTTTCATTTGGAGTTGAGAGGGATCAAGCAAAAATGTAACAGGAATGTTCTTGGGATGTTCTGGGGGCAGTGATGAGACTGACCTGAGTAGCAGTGAATAGAAGTGAAACAAGAGTGGTTGTTGGTTTAGAGCTATGTTTGTAGAGGGTCTTAAAAGGCCAGGCTTATAAGGTGAGAATTTAAGTGATAGAAAATAGTGAACCAGTGAGAATGTTTGATTAGGATAGTAGTATGATGAGAGTAGGAAACAGGTTGGCTTGGAGGGAAGAGGTTGGTACCTGGGATATGTGAGGTGATGAAGCCTGAACTGGAGTTGTGGAGGGTGGAAAAAGGAGATGAAGGAGTGAAAAAGAGGTTGTGAAGGAACAATTGAAATCAGTGAGGACTGGATGTGGAAGATGAAGTCTGACTGTCATTTTAAGCTTGGGTTTCTGAGACATTGACTGAAGGAAAAGTTAGGAAGATTTCCTCATATTTTAGGGGAATATGATGAGTTAAGTTTAAGATGTAATGGATTTAAAGTGGCAATGAGATGTCCAGGTGAAAGCTACATTAGTTTTTAGAGATGAGCCAGGGCTGGCATAGAGGTTGGGGTCAGTACATTTGGAAATGTGGTGGGTTCTTTTTGCAGTTTATCAGCATAGATGTAGCTGTAGCCAAGAGAATGAATAAGCTCTCTGAAGAGGAGAGTTTAGGAAAAGAGCAGAAGCCCAAAGATAATGGTATTGGTAAACACTAACTACTCCCCGCTACTGAGGCCATCAAAACTGAGTTCTTCCTTCTTTTCCTATTCTCTCCTCCTCTATTCCCTACTCCATCTAATATCCATTGACTAGACGTCTCTTCTCTCCTAAGCACTGTCTTAGGCACTGAGGAAATAAGATGAGTCAGACAAGGTTCCACACAAGGACAGGTCTAGTGGGAGGAGACGTGTAAATCTGTAGATGGAATGAAGTGTGATAGACACTGCTATAGAGGTGTGTAGGGAGAGAAAGTGGGGCCTAAAGGCCAGTTCTGCCGTGGGCCTACAGAAGTTGGAAAGTGCTTCCCAGAGATGACAGTTGAGCTGAGTCTTGAAAGATGAGTTAAGGATATGCCATACAGATGGCAGGGAGAAGTACACTCCAGGCTAAGAAAACAGCATGAACAAAAGCTTGAAGGAACAAAACAGCCAGACTTCTTCAGGTAATTTTGAAATAATTATCATGGCAGGAGAAAAGGGTTGGAGGGCAGGGATGAGGCTGGAGAAGTAGGTGAGGCCCACCGTGGACACCTTTATCTTGTGCTGCAGTAAATGATGAGCCCTTTAAAGTGTTGTAAAGCACTGAGTGACAAAGTAAGTTTCATATTCTAGAAGATTATTTTGTCAGTGGTGTATAGGGTAGATTGGAGAGGAAAAAGCACAGGTTTTTAAAATAACTTCATTATGCTTAACAGTATACATTTGTTGCTGAGTGATATGTTTATAGAATGATGGAATCAGAGAACAAGGGGGACTGTTACGCTTTCTTAGACTCCCTCATTCATTTTCAAATGCAGTACCTGAGATTTACTCAGGATCACAGACGTAGTTTAGGGATAGCTTGGTCTAGAATTCGATCTTCAGTGGCTACAGTGTGGTAGGTGATTAATAAATGTTAGTTCATCTCTCTGATTCCCTCACAAGTCCCATTCCAGTGTTTGTTACATACTGCCGCAATGCACTGTGCTACAGGTCAGAGGGACTTCTGTCATTCTATACCATTGTCCTTTTTACCAGTCCAGAGTGGACAGTGGTATTTTCCCAGGCTTGACTGAGGAAGATCTGCCCTGAGAGGACCTGGGGAATAGGGACTTTTGATCTGAGGGAGTTGATGCTCTAGAGTGGAGTGAATAGGGTTAACACCCTTTTATTAGGATTATTCAGCTGTAGAACGTCAAGGTATTTAGTTTATTGAGTGTGCATATGTACTTATCTCTTTTGCTAAGTTCCCCTGAAGTTTTCTTTTAAACTTAGTCTAAGTTGTGCCAATGAAATTTTGGTAAAAGAGGCTTATGATAAATTGTGCAACGATAAAAACTATATTTATCTTTAAAAACCTCAAGATTTGTCATTATACATGGATTCTTAATCTTCCTTGTGTTGTTAATTTCATTGGATTTTTGTGAAGGGAAACTGGGTTTCAAGTGCTGAGAGTTTGGGTTTTGTGTTTAGTCATTTTTTCTGGAGAAGGACAGAACAACAGGATAGAGGGTGTCTTAGAGGTCCTTGGAGTGCCCTGGAGAAAGTTGAGACAGAAGGGGGTGTGGAAGGATCATGCCTTCCATTGGTAAGTCTTCTTCATAGTTTAACTGAGTTGTGATTTTGTTACTCTTCTCTCTGGACTCTGTCAGCATCTTCTCCAGTAAAGGGCCTTGGTTTGGAAACTGTCCACTTTAACAGAGCTGCCAATTCTTAATTCTTTCTCAAGTGGGCAAGGGTACATTTTGTTTTTGTTTGTGTGTGTTTGGAGTAGAGGAGTGGAGAGAGGAGGCACAGAATAGCTACTCACAGTAAGTCTTTATTTGAATTCCTATGTAACTGGAAGTTTCCTTGGCTTTGTTTTGGGGGAGATGACTTGGTTATACTGGCATCTATGTTATGTGGGAAGGTGGTTCTCACGCCCCTCAGATGTCTGATTGAGGTTGGCAATAAAAACTTCCTTCTTGTCCATATTTGTCAGCCCCACCCCACCCTGTTGTAAGCGCATGCTGAGGGATATGAAGGATCTTCTTTACTCTAAAACTGAACTAATCGAGTTCCCTTAAAGTTTAGGGGAACCATCTTGTTATATTATTTTTGTTTTAATGACCACTATTCTTCCAGTCACATGGCCCTTTCTTGATCTAAAAATTTTGAATAATGAGATACCTTAAATATTTAGAAAAGTTCAGGGAAAAACCCTAATATAATTTTGAGACTACAACCCAAATATAGTGGATATTAACATTTTGTCATATTTGTTTTAGATCTCTTGATCTCTTTAAGATATAAAATGTTAGATATGGCTCGAGTCTGACTCTGTGCCTTTCCCCCTTCCTCTTTCTTGGGAGAGGACTACTGGTCTGATTTGATACGTATCATCCCATTTCATGTTTTATACTTTTTTTTACATATATATACACAGACAACATATAATTTGGTTTGAAATCTTACGTATAAAATCATATTTTATGTATTCATTCCAACTTTTTCTTTCAACGTTCCTTTTCAGATGTGTATACACAGATCTAGTTCATTCACTCACCTTCTCTTTAAGCCTGTTTGCTCCATTGCTCTCCCCACCTGTCCTATTAAAAATTCTTACCCATCAAATTCCCAGCCTAAACTTTATCTTCCATGAAAAGTTTCCTGATTTTTTTTTTCTCCAGTAGGATATAATTCTTCCCACTTGTAACTCCTGTCATTTTACTGGTACTTGTCTGGTAGTTGTGTATATATATATATTTTATTAAGATATCATTGATATACACTCTTATGCTCACGTTTCACATGAGCAACATTTTGGTTACTAGATTCCCCCCATTATCAAGTCCCCACCACACACCCCATTACAGGTACTGTCCATCAGCGTAGTCAGATGCTATAGAGTCAATACTTGTCTTCTCTGTAGTTGTATATTCTTTTTTTTTTTTTTACAATTTATTTTATTTTAGTATCATTAACCTACAATTACATGAGCAATATTGTGATGATTAAACTATCCCCTTCATCAGGTCCCCCCCACCAACCCTATTACAGTCACTGTCCATCAGTGTAGTGAGATGAGAATCACTACTTGTCTTCTCTGAGCTGTACAGTCCCCCCGTGCCCCCCCACCCTATGTCTACCAATCATAATGCCCCTTTTACCCTCTTATCCCTTCCTTCCCGCCCTTCTTCCCCAGTCCCTTTCCCTTTGGTAACTATTAGTCCGTTCTTGGGTTCTGTGAGTCTGCTGCTGTTCTGTTCCTTCAGTTTTTTTTCTTTGTTCTTATACTCCACATATGAGTGAGATCATTTGATAGTTGTTTTTTTCGGCCTGGCTTATTTCACTGAGCATAATACCCTCCAGCTCCATCCATGTTGTTGCAAATGGTAGGATTTGTTTTTTTCTTATGGCTGCGTAATATTCCATTGTGTATATGTACCACATCTTCTTAATCCATTCATCTACTGATGGACACTTAGGTTGCTTCCATTTCTTGGCTATTGTAAATAGTGCTGCAATAAACATAGGGGTGCATCTGTCTTTTTGAAACTGAGCTGCTGCATTCTTGGGGTAAATTTCTAGGAGTGGGATTCCTGGGTGAAATGGTATTTCTATTTTGAGTTTTTTGAAGAACCTCCATACTGCTTTCCACAATGGTTGAACTAATTTGCATTCCCACCAGCAATGTAGGAGGGTTCCCCTCTCTCCACATCCTCGCCAACATTTGTTGTTGTTTGTGTTTTGGATGTTGGCCATCCTCACTGGTGTGAAGTGATATCTCATTGTGGTTTTAATCTGCATTTCTCTGATGATTAGCGATATGGAGCATCTTTTCATGTGCCTGTTGGCCATCTGAATTTCTTCAGTAGTTGTATATTCTTATATTTTAATTTATTCATGCTCTTGGCATGTCTCTTCTACTACACTGTAAGCTCCTTGAAAGCAGATAAGTAGTCTCTTTTATCTTTTTATCCTTTGTGGGGTTTGCCACAGTAACTTATACATAGTAGGCTCTTAAAGAACTGTTAGTGACTAAATGGTTAATTAATGAATAAAAAAATACCTTCCTTTGTGTTGGTGAACTGTTGGTTTAATTATGAGCATTATAGTGGCCCCATGAAAAATAAAGCTTATAAGCAAACATTCAGCACTGAAAATTACATGAAGATGTACATAAGTGGTGAGAGCAGGCGAGACTAGATCCCTGCAGGAGAAGAGGGCAAACATTCCCTGAGGAGCAAAGTGGGAGCTGGTTGGTGATCATCCCAAGGAGGGTTGGGCCGTGATGGCATTTGAGGCAGTGGGTAGACTCATTTCATTAGCTATCAGATTCTGCTATTGTCATCGAGGTCTTGACACCCTCACTGGAGATGGGACATTGTTTTGGTCTCACAGGGCACCTTCCTCCCCCACCAAGAAGAAATTAGATATTAAGTTAAACTATATGAAATTGCAGTTTTGTAGGTAAAAGCAGTCAAATATTGGCAATTTTGTATAGTTAAACCTGTTATGTCAGGTCTTGATTTCCTCTCGGGGTTCTGAAGAACATTATCCTGGACCATTTAGAAGTGGGTAATCTCAAGTCCATTTGTAATTCTAAAATGCATGTCTGAACTTTAATTTGCAGCCAGTTTATTCTGTAGTTATCTTTAGCTCAAATTTTTGATAAAGTATTTTTATTTCTCAGCACACATTTAGTATACTTGGGGAAGTATGGGGGTTGTAGGCCAGAGTATGCTCTGAGATGAGATGGAAATGAACTGTCAACAGCTACATATAATTGATCAAGTTTATAAGCTTTAATAACACTTTAATAAGCTTACGGTTCCTTTACTCAAAGGAACCCAGTGATTTCCCCCAGTCCTTTCTGCCACACTCATGTCTCCTCTCTAGTCTTAATAAAGGAGATCTGTGGGGAAAACCACAGAAAAAATTGCCTGTGGCCCTTGATTTTATTTGCAGACGTTACAGGGAAGATGGTGAGAGCCCTAACTCCTGGCATAGGAGTCTCAACCTTGTGATTCCCCAAATAGTTCCTAGGATAAGGGGGAAGGGGAGACATAAGTCAGGGGACAAGCAAAGAAACAGAGTAGATAGCAGGCATTAGCAGATGTTATAGCATAGGATTGAGGAACAGGAGTGTAAAAGAAGGGATAGGTATAAACATTTAAAGAGGTTCTTTTTCCACTCATCCTTCAAAACCTGGCTTAGAATTTCTTATAAATCTTGTGCCTTAACTATATCAAAGTTATATCGAGGCTGTACACCTAATTGGAAAAATCGTAGGGAATTCAGCTTTGAAAGTATCAGTTTTGTATTTTAAAATAGTTCTTTGAAAAGTCAGGGTTATTTTAAATGGGTTGGTCTGCTAGTGCCTTGTGAATCATTAATAACTGACATCAAAGGAAAAGAAGAGAATTCCTCTTAGTAAGTCTTGATATTTATATGAAGATAGTTGCATGTGAGGAATTGGGGCAGGACAACGGAAAAATATCATATTACTAACAAAAATATTTTAGACAGCAAGTTCTCATCTGTTTTAAAAACTTCCCTGCTTTTATGAGTTCCTTTGTAAGTATTTGCTTTGATTTTCTTTGAATTGGGAGCTCACCTGGCTGAATGTTGGGCCATTCATTTTCTGAATATTTCCATCAGTACTAAGGACAAGATAATGGACATGAAGAATTCTTGGTGCTTGTTTACTGACCATAGTTAGAGGCTTCCTATACTTGTCAGAATTCTGAAAATAGAATTTGGGAGTTAGACTTAAGATTTACATTCTAGCTTCTTTGGTTACCTAAAATTCCTAGCTATTTGGCATAAGCTAACCTGTCATTTTAACAACATTCAATTCCTTCTCTCTCATATCTTCTTTGCAATTTCTTGTAATATACCAGTTCTTTATGGATATTAAGATGAAAAAAATCATCTATGCAAATTTCTCTTGATGTCCGCTGCCTGGTTAAAACTATAAATTCCTGTCTACTGAACAACTGCTGTGTACTAGAATTTGGACAAGATGCTCTAAGGAGATGCCAAGGAAGTGCTGACCCAGTAAATAAACTAAACAAGTAGTAGGGGAATAGGCCCTTGGGAATTCCCATTCTATATTAAATAGGATATAGTTATGTATACATAAATACATGTGTAGAAAGAAATGTGAAGAAGAAACACAGGCTGTGTAGTAGTAATGTATACCATCATATAGCATTTTTAGAACTGAAAGGAAATTTACATATTGTCATAATTTTCTAGGTGAGGAAAATGAAGCCCAGAAAATTTAAATGGCTATTTGCCATCAACAACAAACATTTTATTGGATATCTACCTTCTGAAAAGTTAGACCTCAGATATATAAAGAATTACAATGATCAAGAACTTAATAATTAGTTGTAAAGACTGAATATTTGCATAAAAGGGTAAAAAGTCTGATACAAAGTCATGGGGGCTAGTGTTAAGTGAGAAGTACAGTTACGTAGAGTTGGTAGAGAAAAGTTGGTACAGTAACTTGGAGTAGGTAGAGAAAAGTTTTACACTTAGGATAATCTAGGCCTTAGAGAAGAGAGAAGATGGGATAAGTAGAGAGGGAAAACATTCAAGGCATGAGAAGTGAGCTGAACCCACCTAGTTTTGGGGGCAAAACAAGTAGACAGTTGGTAGCATAGTGTTTCACCTAGGAGGGCAATGAGATTAATAGAGTTGGAGAGTTAGGTAAATTGGAGTGGTCCTTAAATCTCAGGCAGAGGAATTTGGTTTATACTTACAGTGTTGAAACATCCTTAAGGACCGAATGGGTGTGTATATTAGTGATTTAGGAAAATTGATACAGCTATGTGATGTAAAATGAAGGAAGAGACCCAGTTGGAGGACTGTTAAAATAGTTCCTGGAAAGAAGGCTCTACAGAGGTAATGGTAATGGAGGAAGGGGAGAAATTCAAGTGCTTTGAAGAAAAATAATAGAATTGGTAACTGCTTTTGTGGTAAAGGGATAGATAGACCAATGCACATGTTTTCAATTTGGGTTATAGCAATATGGGGCTTGACTTCATTTCTGATATACCTATTCTGTAAAGGGATACCTTGGTAGAAATCTTTGAAGAGCTCTGAGTTTAGCACAACATTCTCAGTTAGTACTGAATACAGAGTTTAAGTGACTGGTTTAAATCTGCATGGCTCATAGTAGAACTTGGTGTAGAGCCCATTCTTTTGACTGTTGTTCAGGGCTTTTTCTATTGTATCATATTGCCTAAGAGGAGGTAAGTCAAGTGGTTAAAAAAAGAGCAGATGCCTGGGAAGTGAAATGGGAAGTTCAAGACCACATTATGATGAGGTTTAACCACAAGCTGTTTCAGTTCTGCATAGGTTTCCCTTCATTTAGACACTAAATGTATATACTACCAGGCTCATAATGCAACAGTGACCCAGATTTCTTAGAGCTATCTTCTTCTGAGATTCCGTTCTTCATAGTCAAGGAGAAAGATTCCTTTAGATTTTGAATTTAATTGCATATACTCTGTAACCCTGAGTTTTGAAGATGAAATAGTCATTCCCCCTGCATGTAGATAGATTGCTTTGGTTACAAGCTATAGGTGAAATAGCCTCAAAAGCCCCATTAGTCTTTTTGGAGTAAAGGGAGAGTTTTAGACCCAAATCTTTCAAGCTTATTTACCATGTCAGCAGTTAAGAACAATTTACCTACACACATTTTATTACCTAAAAAGGCCAGTAAATACTGTGACTCAGTAGAGTATTTTTTCTAATGGGAAGTTTTTAGAGAATTGAATAGCCTTCTAAAAAACCCTTTATGTTTGTTTTTTAAATATGTAGTCAGGTATATTTAAGATGTGATTCATTCTCACTCTTTCTTTCCCTCCCTCCCCTTTTCTTTCCTTCTTTCCCCTTCCCCTTTTCTTTCCTGCGAGGCTTTTATCTATCTCGTAACAGATACCCAAAGACTCAAAATAGCAGTTTCTAGATCAGCTAACATTTATTCTGTACCTACTATTAGGGTCTGGCACTGTTACATAATTTCATCTGCCAAGATTAAATACCCCTGGAATTTGTGACTAGGTCCCTAGGACTAAACATGTTCCAATGCTTGGCTTCTACAATTCTTAACCTATCTAACCCTTGCCATAACTCTTTGGTTATAACTTCTGAATTGGCTGGGGGAGTAAAGGGAAGAAAACTTTACTGTTTAATAGTGGGACACTTGCTTTATATATCAACTCATTTAGTACACATAACAATTCCATATGCTAGGTCATCTTACACCTATTTACAGATTAATTCATCCAAAATATTTATTACTGTGTTAATGAAATATTTAATTAATCCAAAATATTTAGATACTGTTTCAGGTGCTGAAGATTCCACAGTGAATATCAAATGAAGTCCCTGCTAAGGCACAGAGAAGTTAAGTAACATGGCCAAGGAAGTGGCAGAGCTAGGTATAGATCTGATGGATTCCAAATGGAATGTTTCATTATGCTGCCATTTATATATATTGTATGTTCCCTGTGATTATGTGAATAAATCAAGTTACAAAAATTGGTGGGACCCTCCAGTATCTTTGTTAAGTTTCTTGATGAATCCAAGAAAGAAATCTGCTTGGTGCTGACAAGCACCCCTGCCCGATAATGCTTTTACCTTCTTTCCCTCCCCTCTTCCCACTCCCTCTCCATCCATTTGTACCTGGGTATAAACTGGACAGTGTGACCCGCTTTGGCATTTGGATGTGTTTGTGCTTTGAGGGCTGGGAGAGTTTTGGTTTTTTTGCCCTGGCCTCCTAAATGTTCCTTGCCCACTTGCAAGTTCTTTCTTGTAGCACAGTGGTGAGTAATGTGTTGTTAACATTGTAATGTGGTCATGCCTGTTGGAATTTTTTTTTTCTTTTTCCCCCAGTTCTCTCTGATAAGTATGTGAATGAGGACTTGTGGGTCAGACTTGCCTTCTGCAGTTCACTCAGACAGAGACCTGGAAAATAGTCTTGAGGTTGGGAAGACTATTAAATATTAAAATCCAGTGTCTTCTGCCTAGCTGATTTCCATTTTGTTAGCATTTTAGGTTTATTCTTTAGCCAATGTGATCCAAGAGAGTACTTGTTCTAGATTATGGCCATTATCACCACATGCCATACCTGGGATGAATGGTGTTTTTTCTGGAGTTCGGTGCTTAAAAGCAGGCACAAGGATTTTTTGTTAAGTATTACCTAGTAGAAAGCATTTAAGAATGCGTAAGTGTGAGAGTGAAGAGCTGAGTTTCAGTAGGACTTGAGTTCCAGTTGAGTTCTAGGAATTAATTAGATGGGATCAAGGTTGCAAGTATGAGAGAACTATTTAGTGTTGGGGATGTATCTGGTCATGGTTCCTGAGGTTAATGAAATTATTTATGTGATGTCTAATTAGTGCTTGGCACTTGATTGGTTAACTCTTAAATAGGTACTTGAGTGCTGGTTGTCAGTTTGTCTTTCAAGGCAGCTTCCTCATTAATTATTACTTTTCTAGAAGAATATTCATTGAGCTTCTAACTGGGCAAAGCATTTGGGAAAGGGGTTGGGGTATCAGAGATTTATAATATCAGATTCTTGCTGAGACTGTTGTCTTAACATTTACAAATTGAATCAATAGGCTTAGCATGTGTGGGCAAAATTTGTGATTTTGCTTTGCTAGAGTCAATCCTGTGCTTTTGTGATAGCAATAACTTCTTGACTCTGGTAGAATGGAAAACGCTTGCTTTTCAGTTCCAGTTAAACTGGGTTTGACTTTTGATATTAGAGACAGTTGCCTGTGATGTTTCCTTTTATCTCCTCTCCATTCTTTTTTGGTGTGTGAGGTAATGTATTTGAAGGTGTTTTGTGAGCTGCAGAGCTAGCAGTGGCTGTCACCACCACCACTACCAATAATACTACTACACATAGTAGTGGAATAGGACTCATTCTTACAAGGGTGAGTTTCCTGAATTAATTTCAAGGAGAAAAACTCAGAAGACGATGGGATATTTGCCAGATGATTTGTGTACTAATTGATACCATTTGTACTTTTTGTGGAAGGGAAAAAGAAAAGCAGAGACTTGTCATGCTGAGAACTTGGCCTGAGGCTATGTCATGTGAAGGGTCACCTATGATACGTTGATGGTAAGAAAGTTTAACAGGATTTGTCATAATGTTTGACCTTAGAGGCTTATAGTACATCTGCTGGAAGCATCTGTCTTCACGGGAAACAACTCATCCCAGTTTGCTGGTAAGATAAACCACATTCCTACAATATGTATCTTACAATAAATAACAAAAAATGTATCAAGTCCAGGACAGTATCTGCCTGGCTTCCTAGTAGTAAGATTAAGGAAACAATGCCTTTGACTAAAATATTTGGTTAGGTTTTACCCAGAACCTGTATGGTCAACTTCTGCTTATTGGCATTCTTGGAGAAGAACATGTGATTTTAATAATTTGAAGGAGCAAATTGTTTAGTAAATTTTGAAAAAAAACTCTAACTTTAAAACATTTCCTCTCTCTCTTTTTTTGTCTGTGGTGCCTGGCACTCAGTAAATCTTTGCTGAATAAAGGAAATTAGCTGATACCTATCTTGGGGTTTTCCCTGGAACCCACAAACAAATGTGTATTAAAAGTGAATGTGAGTGAAAGATCGCTTTGATGCTTCCAGGCATTTTACACTTTGAACAAGGAGAAGTAATACCTAAAAAGTTGGTGCTTTGTTTCTTGCTTGGGTTATTAGTTTTTATCCTGTTCCAAATTTAGTTCTTGTGGTGATTTCTTAATAGCATATGAGAAGTATATTATAGCTTCAAACTACTGATAGAAAATAAAAAGAAAAATCTATCCCTGTCATACATAATTTTATCCTACCCTCTTGCTCCAAAACTTCAGACCTTAGGGATATAGTGCTAGAAGAACATTCTAAAATCCAGTTTACATCTTTAGTGATGATGAGCAAAACAAAAATGATGATCTGATTTTAGCATGCTTTCATGATTTTCTTAACGAAAATGATGATATTTCCCTTCCTTAATGTGGTTCCCTTAAGTGATTTAACTTCCTAAATACACATCTTTTTCTTTGGTTACATATCTGTAGAATAAGAGATTTAGCTAGGTGGCAGGAGGAAAGGAAGTTTTTATAGATAAGTCCATAAGGTAGATCACATGGAGAATTGAAAATTTTTGATATATGTGAATTCAACGGAAGATTACTGGAATGGGAGTCAACAGATTTATGTTTTGTACACAGTTTTATCACTAGTTAGCTCTGTGACTTAGGGCAAGTCACTTAATCTCACTCACCTGGTTCTTAGTGTTCTCATCTGTAACTTGAGGATATGGAGTGAAGTGATCTCTGATGTCCTAGTTCTAAAGTCCATAATTCTGAAGTGCTAAACAAGGAAAATAGACTTATTTTCTGTATCTCACAACCAAGCTTGTTCTACATAAGACCCAAATGTGAAGGGTAAATTATGTAAATAATAGAAGTGTATAGTCTATATTCCAGGTAGACTAAGATAGTCAGACTGTATAAGTGCTCATAATGATTTTATGTGAATAAGTATTAGAGGCTTGGTTGCTTTTAAAAGAAAAATTATCACCATAAAAGGCACAACCTATACAAATGAAAGAAATCCAAATAATGCTCAGAATACTGTGAATTGAAGCTTCTGCTTCTTCAATCTGGAAATAGAAATATGCAGAGGGAGTGGTAGGGAGGATGGTGGTTGCTAGACAGTGTGGATGAACATTGATAGTATTTTTAGAGGAAAAATAATAAGGAGTTCTTTAGCCTGTGGCATTTGCATTGCTAGACTAATTGGATTTTACTATAAATTCCTGGAGAACTGATGTGAACACTATATTGAGATTCAGAATACCTAGGTCCAAGCTCTCTGCCATCTGGGGTATCGTTTAAGCTTTGGAAGCTTCTTTGTATATATGTGTTTTCCATCAAAAGAGGGGATTAAAAACAAAGTATTTAATTTTTAAGTTTTGTATTCAATAAGGCCATGTGTGTGAAAGTGCTTTAAAAACAAAAAATTAACAGCAAAAGGGATGCTATTCTTAGTGAACAGACAGCTCTACAAATATATTTGTTCCTATAGACCTTGGTTATATGTATATGGGGTAAATGATGACACTCAAAACCACTAATTATTTACAAGCCTATTTTAGGTATAATTTAGCTCTCAATTATCCACACACTGGACTAGCATGAATGATTTAGAACCACAAATATTTGTTAGGCATCTTCTATGTGCCAAACAATTTATTAGGCCTGTTTAGAATTTTTAAAAGTATAAAAGAAAGGAGCCACCCTCAAGGATCTTAATTCTGTCTGAAATATATGTTATCCAGCCTGGTGAGCTCTTAACGCATCCTAAAGATTCAGTTTGAGAAACTTCCCTAACCCATCCAGGTAAACTGGTTACTCCTTATACCTCTTCTTACCCCACTGGGCATTAATAACATGTTTGGATTTCTCTTGAAGGTAGGATTATGGTTTCTCTTCTTTGTTTGTTTCCAGGCCCTAGCACAGTGCCTGGTACATGGTGGACCCAGCTTGGTAAATTTTGAATGAATGACTAATAGTCAAATTGGAGAGATAACATATGAGTCTCAGGAAGGCCAAATAATATTACAAGGCAGTATATGATATCAGCAAGTGCCAGTGAATGTTTCACATACTGGGCCTGTAGGAGTTCAAATGACATTCAGATATGACCAGGAAAGATGGGACTATGGAACCTGCAGATGGAGAATTTAAACAATAATCATAGTAATAAAAAGAATCTTGTCTTTGAACTGAATCACATAATTTTATAAAAGTTTCTTCTGAGTGAGACTTCTAAAAAAATTGGTTAGTAGTTGTATGCTGAAGGAAGTTGATTTACCAGAAGAAATTTACAAAGTGAATTAATTTCCTATGGATAATTACTTACAGAGTACAGTGAAATGACAAGTAATTAGAAATCAAGGTGAGCTACTGAATGTTTGTCAGCTACTGAATTTTTGAGGGTTGATTCTAAAGAAATAATGTGTTTTGCTCTTAAGACTAGCTTCTGTTCATTTGTAGTACAATTGACCCTTGAGCAACACGGGGATTAAGGAGTGCTAACCTCCCTTGCAGTCAAAATTCTGTGTATAATGTTTCTTAATTGAAATACAGTTTATATACAATATTATATTGGTTTCAGATGAACAACTTAGTGATTCATTATATACATTACTAAGTGCCACCATGATAAGGGCAGTTAGCATTTGTCACTCACTATACAAGATATTCTGATATTATGGGCTATATTCTTTATCCTATACTTCCATCCCTGTGACTAAATTATTTTATAATTTGAAGTTTGTACCTTTACCTATTTCACCGATTCTCCCCACCTCCCTTGTGTGTATAACTTTTGATTTCCCCCAAAACTTAAATACTAATAGCCTGATGTTTACAGGGATGCCTTATCAGTAACATAAGCAGTGGATTAATACAACTCCCCCCCATCCCCGCCCCGCCCTAACACATATTTTGTATGTTAAATATATTGCATGTCGTATTCTTAACAATAAACTGGAGAGAATGTCTTTTTAAACTATAAATTTTCAAAAAATTTTCCAATATATTTATTGAAAAAAATCTGCATAAAGAATACCCATACGGTTCAAACCTGTTTTTTAAGGATCAACTGTATTTATTTTTTCTCTCATGTCCAATGTTCAGTCGTCAGAATCTTTAAGGGCTTAAGGAGAACTTTTGTTACTACAGACTATTCTTCTTAAAGTTGAATTTAGTGAGAACCAAACCTTGGACTATCTTTTTGGCTCTAGCTGAAAGGAAAAAGAAAAAAATCACTGAGTGTGGCAAATAGACATACTGGTCTAGATGTAAAAAAATAAACGTAACATTTCTGTTTCTATTCAAGCTACTATTGTGCCAGTATTATAATGACAGACTTTCTCTGTGACTCTCTCTGCTCTTTTTTCCAAAGGTCACTTACATTGCACAAGCCTTCCAAATTATTAAATTTCTCAAATAAATGTAATCCATGGAGCCTTTTATCAGTAGCACTGAAAAAGACAAATGCCAATTCATAAGGAGTTTTCTGAACTTCTCTCTGATCTTTATATTTGCATTTGGCTATTAATGGGATTTGTCTCTTAGAGATTTGTTTTGCTATTTGTAGGCCTGATAAAAAACTAGAAACTCTTGAAAAAAAAGTTAAATCTTATTCTGACACATATACAAACCAGTAGTAGTGATAAAGCCATGGGACCAATTCTTGAGTCCTTCCTGGTGCGTATCTAAAATAGCATATGTTAAACTAATAAATTGTTTTGGGAGGTAAATTATATGATTGGGTTGTTTTCTCCTCTTCATTTTGATTTAGGGGGAGAAAGTAGATATTGCCTGAGTATGCACTGCAATAATGGAAGTACGAAACAACCCAGAATTGTGCAGGGTTGGTAGGACCAGGTCTTTCCAATAATCCAAAAAATAGGCAACATGTATGAGATTAAAAGAATATTATAAAATCTTTGAATCTGGAATGAGAAGTAAGGGGTGAAGATGGGGAGATAGGACTGATTAAGAGACTGGAATTTCAGTAAATATGTGTGGAATTGCTCTTCTTGGAGATTTGGGAATGAATGAGCTGTTTAGCTTGTCTGTACAACTAGGAAAGGACAGTCATTTTTCTTTTGCTGTTATTTTTGAGGGATTTTATGGTAGAAGGTACAATTAAGGGGGCACCTTTATGATATTTTCACGAAGGCTCAGAATTGAAAGACACTGGAATGGGAATGATAGACTGGGTATTGTGTGTGTATGTTAAGACTGCTTTGGAAATGGTTGTAGGCCTGGAGGATTTGTTTGGGAGGATTAGAGGGAGCTTTTGATGGAAATATATAGGCCCTGTGTTGGACATCAGTAGAGTGAGGCAGAGTGTGTGGGAGGGTTTAGTCAGAAAGAGGGCAACTGACCTTTTTTTGTGGACTTATTTAGGCACTGCCCTAAAGGCTTTCCATATCTTACTTAATCCTAACAGGATGTCTGAAGTGCAGATACTTCCCCATTTATTTATTTATACATGAAGAAACAGAGGCACAAAATGGTTATATCACCCATGATTGCAGAGCCCTTAGGAGCAGATGGGAGATTTGAACCTAGATCTGTCTGAATCCAGAGCCAATTCTCTCTCTCTCAGTCTGTGGTGGAAAGGAATTAAAGCAGTGAGGGTGGACTTCCACGTGGGTATTTCCTCAGTCCTCCTCCCTGGACTAAGTGTGGTATAGTGCAAGTGTCTGGTCTTGGGAGCAATAGAGGCTGGGTTCCTAAAAATCCTGGTTCTACCACTGTGTAACCTTGGGTAGATCACCTCTTTGTGAACTTTAGTATCTTCATCTATAATATGTCTTCATGTAATACCAGGGTAACAATATAAACAAACCTCTGAATTGGTTGGAAGTTTAAGTGAAATACTGTCTAAAACTTTAACACATATTACTTCCTTTCACTTCTTTTCTTCCTTTTTGATCCATCTTACTATCTATGGGTTGTAACAGTGCTACATAGGTCTCTTTAGTATGGAATTTGGCCATGTTCTCTTTTTCCTAAGAAGATTCTGTTTTGTGTCTTTCACTTGGAAGGACCCCTTTAACTAAAAGCAATCTGCCAAGACAGTCTTTCATCTCTCCCTCCCACCTAATCAAGAATTGTGTGAAATTTCTAAGGGTTTTGTCCCTCCTCTTTCTCCCTGTCTGGATTCCTCAGGATTGACATCGTAGACATGGAGGAGTCTCTGACCTTTGAAAATTCTTGACAGTCTTGAATGTTGTGTTTTTCCAGTGAGTTTGGGAGCATTTGGAGAGGACTCAGACACAGCTGTAATGCATCAGTAGAACCAGGAGAGTGGGTATAATGTGAGAAACTTTAGGGGATGTTGTAGATGAGAGAATGGGGTCAGTAGTTTCTCAGGCATTTTAATGTAGCTGTATTAACTACAATCAGTATTTAATTTTGGGTCATTTTTCTCTGTTACTAAGTAGGGCACTCAAAAGAGCATGCCGACTGATTTTAATATTGGTTGGAGCTAAATAATATTTAGGAAGAGAAATCTGTTGCAAATAAGATCTTATAACAATCTTGAGCAAATGTCCTTGGGATGAACCATTGTTTTAGACGTACCTGTTTATAACAATGATTATCTGATTATCACATAACATATGTTTGATTATCAACAATACCCTGTATGTATGTGTGTTTGTATTTGGGTACTGTTCAAGTACAATTCAGTTCATCTGAACAAAAGTTGAGTACCAACTAGGTGCTTGGGTACTGGGGATAGAGAATGAACAAGACAACATTCCTGTCCCCAAATTGCTTGTGGTCTAGTGGGAAGACAACCATGTAAATAAACACAATACTGTGCAGTGTGACAAATTATATGATATAGGTAAAGTACAAGGTGTATCACTAAGGAGGAAGTGGGCAATTTAACTCAGGAAGGTAAAGGTTTTGCAAATGAGGTAGCATTCAAGTTAGTCTTAAGAGAAGAGATAGGCCTCCTAGAGCAGGAGTCATTCCAGGCAGAGGAAACAATATGTGCAAAGGAACTGAAATTTGAAGCACATATGGACTTGGGGAACTACCAGTACAGGAAGGGGGACCATAAGAGGCAAGCAAGGCCGGAGAGTTAGGTAGAGCTAGATCATGAAGGGCCTCATTTATCATGGATAGGAATTTGGATCCTAAGCTTTAGTCACTGAGGATCCATTACAGAATTTAGAGCAGTGGGACATAATATTATCATATTTGCATTTTGGATTGATTAGCCTCCACAAGCAACCAATGGCTAGAGAGAGGAAAAGGAAGAAATTAGGAAGCTATTTCCTGTGGACCAGGTTATGAAAACCTGAGAGGGAATAAAAGTGATGTAACCTGTGGAAGGAGTTGGATGGATTTGAGAAAATTTCAAGGTAAAATTTGTAAGACTTAGGGAAGGATTACTTGTGAGTGAGGATAAGGCAAGAGAGAAGTGAAATCCAGGCTGGCTTCCAGGCTTGTGACTTTGTTGACTGGGGGGGATGTTGGCATTTTCTAGAACAGGCAATACTGACAGAGGAGTAGTTTGAAAGAGTGAGGGATAGAGATGAGAGAATGGGCTCATGTTTTTATGTGTTGAGTTTGAAGTGCATGTGCGATACCCAGATGAGGTGGAAAGAGTTTGGGGCTGTGAATACATGTGGAGTCATCAGCATTTGGGTGCTCAAGGGAATGAATGAAGTTTCTCATGGGGATTTTATAAAATGAGAAGATAGAAGGCCTGAACTTAGAACTGTAGGGGCACTAAACTTTGGTGCAGGCACAAAGATGACCAAGATGCAGAGCCAGAGAGGCAGGAGGAGTGGTCAGTAAGTGTCAAAAGCTGCAAAGACCCCACTTTGAATAAGCAGTAAGGAGGGTGGTGATGATCTCACCTATGAGTTAGTGCCATTCTCTTTCAATAGAAGCCTATTTGGGTAGGATAAGGGCTGAGCCAAAGGTGAGAAAGTAGCATCAGGGAATGGAGTCTATATTAAGGAGTTTGCAAGGAAGAGGAGAATGCCAGCCAGAGGCAAGGGAGGAAATGTGAAGGAACTTCTCTTGCTTTGCTTGATGTTTTCTGTGAAGTTGGAGGCAAGGTCATCAGCCAGGAGTATGGGAAGTGGTAAGGACTGGGTAAGAGGCTCAAGGAGAACAGTGAAGGTAGCAGAGAGCAACTGAGAAGACTGGTTGAGGTACCACTGGAAGTCATTCCTTTCAGCTGCTGTCTTTTGCTTGACTTTGGGTGTTCTGCAAGGTCATGTGATCTTGTGTTGCTCGGTAGCCTCATTCAGTGCAGAGAGGTTCAATGTGGGAATCTATCCAGGTTGGGCAGGTGAAATAGAAGGATGATGGACCCAGATTTTTGTAGGAAAATAAGTTACCAGTCATTGGGTTCACATTCAGTTAGGCAAGAAGCCCCAAAGTGTAGTCTATCCTTTTTCGTCCATCTTCACTCCTATTATCCTAGTCCAGTTTACCATCATCTCTTATGCAATTATTTTCTAAACAATTCTCCCTCAATCCCTTCTGTGCCTTCCAAACTATTCTTCTCGCTACAACCAAGATCATCTTTTAATATAATTCAAATCTGATAATGTCCCACCCCCACTTAATACCCTTCAATGACTTCTCATTACTTTTAGGATAAATCTCAGTCTTTAACAGAGTCCATTAGGCCTTCATCATTCTTTGCACCATTCTCACTTGGCGTTCCTTCCTGGCTCAGATGTTGATATGTTTCCTCTGCTCAGAGCATTCTGTCTTTCCCATTTGTCTCTCAAATTCCTACTCATTCTTTGGTCCTTAGATGTATTATCACTTCCTTGGGAGAGCTTTTCCTTACTCCCTATGTGAGATAACACCCCCACCCCCAATATTTCTTTCTTATAATTCTTTGTGAAATCTTGTGTTTTTTTCCCCTCCTTACTGGAAGTTTTGTGGGGGTAGAAATTGTATCTGTCTAGTTCACTGTTGTGTTCCTAATTCTGACCATAGTGCCCACATAGTAGGCTCTCCATAACTTTTGTTGAATTAATGAATAAGGTGATTAAGGAATTGCTTGTCTTAGTCTGACATAAGGATGTCTTGAGGTGAGAGAGCAGGCTTAGTAGTAGAGGAAGAGCTGGAAGAAAATGAGGTTGTAGCCATAGTAAGATGTTGGGAATTGAAAATGTAGAGGTTTTCAGGATATGGCCGTGTCCATTATTGAGTTGTTGGAGTGGAGATGGAGGTCTCGGCATTTGATGAGATTATGAAACTCTAAGGCAGATATGGTGGATGGATTGTGCAGATGGGTGTTGAAATTGCTGAGGAAGGTAGGAGAATTTGAACTGAGGAAAATGCAAGGCAGGTGTCCAAGTCTTTAATAAATATGCGAGAGAGACATACCCCTTTCTATAGTGAAAGAATTAAATGGGTAAGAATCAGTGCAGTTCTGGGATCAATAATATCCTCATGCCTTGAGAAGCAGTGTAGTACAGTAGAGAGCATGTGTCTAAAGTATCTGGGTTCAGACTTTGGACAACCGACCTGACTTTTCAAACCTTAATTGTTTCTCAATTTGTAAACTGAAAATAATAAGCCTGCCTCAGGAGTGTTGTTGTTAATGAATAAGATAGTGTTTTTGAAACTTCTTAATACTAACTTTTTAGTTATTATTCTTTATTGCTGTCATCACCCAAAGAGGGCATAGAAGTGGAACTAGGGATGAGAGAGTCAAAGATAACAGCTGAAGTGAATTTTGAACAAGGTACATGTCTTCATGTATTCTACATGTTCAGTTTTTACTATAGGGTCAGCACAAATATTTATGAATGAATACAGATAAAGCAAGTACCAATATAAGGAAGGATTTTGTAAAATATAGGCAACTGGCTAGCTCACAATAACATTGTAGTGTTGATCCACAACAAATATTCATGAGAAGTGCTTTATCTAATCATTTCCCGTGAAAATTCCATTATTCTTGGGAGATTTTATTGCTCTGGAAAATAGAACAAGGACCATTATGTGAAAGTTATAGAGGAATGAAGGCTGGTGATTTAATTTAGAATGTTCCAACTATTGAAATTGTCCTACAGTAAAGTGGACATCGTGGCAAAGGAATGAGTCCTCCATCAAAGCTGGCATTCATCCAGACAGACTGGATTTATCTGGTCATCGATGTAGCAGGATGATTCTTGCAGAGGGGCAAGATGTTGAATTAAACATCTTCCTGTTGGAAGACTGGAGGATTTTGACTGAAGTTGAGATTTGTCTAATTACCATTCAATCAATAAATATTTGAGTGCCTCCTCCTGTTTCATTTGGAAGTTTGAAAGCTAGTGGTTTGTTTTCTTTTCTCCTCCCTGTGTGCTGAGACCCAGCTAAGGACTGTGGGTCTTAGTCATTGCCTTGGAGAGTCTCCCATTTGGAATTTGAGAAGCTCAAGCCAGGTGATGGTGATGATGTAACAAAAGCTGCTTTTCTCACCTGCTGGGTGGAGTTAGGGTGGAGTCCACGCATGCACCTGGAGGCACCAGATACGAGAATGTGCTGCCAAGAAGTTTGGTTTAGTGTTTGAATTTTTGAGCAAGTCATTCTAGCTAATTTTGGACCTCTACATTATTTTTTTTTAATATTTTTTTTAAAGAATGACCTACTATGTTGGCATATGAGATCTATGATACCATAACATTGATGGTTTTCATTGGTTTTTCTCACTCAGAAGCTTGTGTCTGGCTGGAAAATTGCCTACATGCCTGTGGCTTTATCACCTCTTCTCTCCTGCTGAGTACTTTTTGCTGACTGCTGTTTGTGTGCTTATTGTATGTTTCCAACATTCTTTCAGAAAGTTATTAATATGGCTTCAGTAAGTTGCTTTGCATTTTTTTTCCCCTTTCATTTCTAAACTTTTATGAGCTTCGTGGATGGCAGTCTTAGAGTAAAAAATGATGGGAAATACATTTTTTTCACAGTCACATAGCCTTTTTAAATTATATAAATGGCTCGTGGTCAGTTTAAAACCTTCTAACGTCCTATACAATTTTTTTTTGGTATCATTAGTATACAATCACATGAATAACATTGTGGTTACTAGATTCCCCCCATTATCAAGTCCCCATCATACACCCCATTGCAGTCACTGTCCATCAGCGTAGTAATCTCTGTGCTATACTGTCTTCCCTGTGCCCCACCCCTACGTTATATGTGCTAATCTAATCGTAATGCCCTTTATTCCCTTTTTCCCTCCCTACCCACCCTCCCCAATCCCTTTCCCTTTGGTAACTTAGTCCAATCTTGGGTTCTGTGAGTCTGCTGCTGTTTTCAGTTTTTGCTTTGTTCTTATGCCCCATAGATGAGTAAAATCATTTGCTACTTGTCTTTCTCTGCCTGGCTTATTTCACTTAGCATAATACCCTCTAGCTCCATCCATGTTGTTGCAAACGATAGGATTTGTTTTCTTCTTATGGCTGAATAATATTCCATTGTGTATATGTACCACATCTTCTTTATCCATTCATCTACTGATGGACACTTAGGTTGCTTCCATTTCTTGGCTATTGTAAATAGTGCTGTGATAAACATAGGGGTGCATATGTCTTTTTGAAACTGGGCTACTGCATTCTTAGGGTAAATTCCTAGGAGTGGAATTCCCAGGTGAAATGGTATTTCTATTTTTACTTTTTTGAGGAACCTCCATACTGCTTTCCACAATGGCTGAACTAGTTTACATTCTCACCAGCAGTGTAGGAGGGTTCCCCTTTCTCCGCATCCTCACCAACATTTGTTGTTATTTGTCTTTTCGATGGTAGCCATCCTAACTGGTGTGAGGTGATACCTCATTGTGGTTTTAATTTGCATATTTCTGATGATTAACGATGTGGTGCATCTTTTCATGTGCCTATTGGCCACCTAAATTTATTCTTTGGAGAAGTGTCTGTTCAGATCCTCTGCCCATTTTTTAATTGGATAATTTGCTTTTTGTTTGTTGAGGTGCGTGAGCGCTTCGTATATTTTGGATGTCAACCCTTTATCGGATGTGTCATTTATGAATTATATTCTCCCATACTGTAGGATGCCTTTTTATTCTGCTGATGGTGTCCTTTGCTGTACAGAAGCTTTTTAGTTTGATATAGTCCCACTTTTTCATTTTTGGTTTTGTTTCCCTTGCCCGGGGAGATATGTTCATGAAGAAGTTGCTCATGTTTATGTCCAAGAGATTTTTGCCTAAGTTTTTTTCTATGAGTTTTAGGTTTCATGACTTACATTCAGGTCTTTGATCCATTTTGAGTTTACTTTTGTGTATGGGGTTAGACTATAATTCAGTTTCATTGTCTTGCATGTAGCTGTCCAGTTTTGTCAACACCAGTTGTTGAAGAGGCTGTCATTTCCCCATTGTATATGTATATTCATGGCTCCTTTACCCTATATTAATTGACCATATATGCTTGGGTTTATATCTGGGCTCTCTAGTCTCTTCCGTAGGTCTATGGGTCTGTTCTTGTGCCAGTACCAAATTGTCTTGATTACTGTGGCTTTGTAATAGAGCTTAAAGTCGAGGAACATAATCCCCCCTGCTTTATTCTTTCTTCTCAGGATTTCTTTGGCTACTTGGGGTCTTTTGTGGTTCCATATGAATTTTAGAACTATTTGCTCTAGTTCATTGAAGAATGCTGTTGGTGTTTTGATAGGAATTGCATTGAATCTGTAGATTGCTTTAGGCAGGATGGCCATTTTGACAATATTCATTCTTCCTATTCATGAGCACAGGATGTGTTTCCATTTATTGGTATCTTCTTTAATTTACCTCATGAGTGTCTTGTAGTTTTCAGAGTATAGGTCTTTCACTTCCTTGGTTAGGTTTATTCCTAGGTATTTTATCCTTTTTGATTCAATTGTGAGTGAAATTGTTTTCTTGATTTCTCTTTCTGCTAGTTCATTGTTAGTGTGTAGGAATGCAACAGATTTCTGTGTATTAATTTTGTATCCTGCAACTTTGCTGAATTCATGCATTTTGTTTTCTAAGAGAGAAGATCGAAATTCATTTTGCCTCTATGCTGTTGGTTTTGGATTATTCCTGCATTTAAGTTATTTGGGCTGCTGCCATCTCCTGTGACCTAACATGGTAAGGGAAGTTGGTTTGGAGAAGGAATTCTTGTCTATGTTAGGGGAGAAAGAAGCCACTCATTCATCTATGAGTTCTGAAGGAATTTAATACTTAAGTATTGAATATAAGAAAATAATTTATTTTATAACTTAACGTTTTGGCTTTGATATATCTTCAGCCAAAAGTTCTTTATGTATTAGTAGCCTTTTCTGACAATTGTTACACTGAAATGGAAGTAAATTAGACAATGATAATAAGTAGCCAAAAAAGAGAATGTTAGGAACATAGTGTATGAGGCTGAAGTGAACTGAGGATGTTCACATTAAACCTGGAAAGGATCTTAGAAGTCACTGAATCCAAGTCTAGGATATACAGGAAGCATCTGAAACCCTGTGAGTAATATGACCAAAGTCACCCAGCTAATCATATATAGTTGTAGGTAAAAATCATAATATGAGGGTGGTAGAAGTAGTGACAGTATAATTGATGTCTCTTTAGGAAGGACAGTTTCTAAAACTTCAAAAGATAGATTGGGACCAGGTGAGACCTTAGAGGGCTGATAGGAAGTATGAAGTGCCCTACAATTTCTGATTTGCTAAGTTAAGCCTCAAATTGATTGGTCTGGTGGTGGTTGATGTGGAAGTTCACTTAGTCATTTAATCATTCATCAGGCATTTATTGACTGCTTACAATTAGATGCTGTGTTAGATGTTGGGGCTACAAATGTGAATAAAACATGTCCCTGCACTCGGATCTCATGTAATACTGGCACGTGCAGGAGATACTATCTATTTTGCCATCTTTCTTTCTCTAAAAAAAAATTGTTAATCAAGTTAGTGACCTACCAGTTTTATGACTCATAGATCATTGCTTGTTTTTTGTCTTACTATTTCTGAAGAATGCAGAAAATCAGGATCTGATCATACCAGTAACCAAGCTGTGTCCTAGAGTCTGGGGAGATGTGATGAAAAAAAGTATCCGTCACCTTTAGACTTAAGATTGTTTAGGAGATGTTTCTGAAGTGACAGTCATCTGAGTCACCCTTTACCTTTGAGAATTCTGCTTTTGGCTTTCCCCAAAAGGCCAGGGATTAGTGGGGATGGTAGGGCAGCCATGTACCTGGTGACTTTATGAACAAGTCCTCTTCTGCAGAGAACTGTAAACCTTCTCATGTGGCAGAATTTGGTTAGAGATTGTTCTTCACTCTGTTACTGCTTCCCCAGCTGGGAGTGCTAACTTCAGAGGAATGTGGATCCGTGCCAGGCTGACAAGTCAGGGACATAGTTTCTGCCAAAGTCAAGTCTAAAAGAAGAATTCTTTTTCAGGTGAACTTAAGTGGCAGTCATTTGTCTTGGGTGGAGAAAGGCATGTTTCGTGGGTTCATGGACAAAGTTCATGGACAAAGATTGACTTTTGTTATGAACGTTTGGTATCTCCACTCTGCCTTGTATAATAGTTTATTGCTTTATTCTGAACAGTGTATGGCTGTTAGTTTGTTCCTCTTATTTCCTCAGCTAGCATCAGAACACTAATCAGCTCTAAAGCTATTTAATGTTTAATATTCCTTCATTCATCCAGTAAATATTTACTGAGGGCCTGTGTGCCAGGGATTGTGTCAAATGCCAAGTGATACATGCTGCCCTGCATTAGTGAACAAGACCCACAATCGCTCCTCCCCCCAGCCGTCTAAGAAATTTATGTATTAGAGGAGAAGGCTGGATAGCAATTAATTAAAATAATTTCATGGTATATCAAGTGCCAGAAAGAAATGAATAAGGTGCTATGTAGGAGAATAATGCAGATGGGGGAGTTCTTCAGGGTGGTAGTCTTTTGCTTCCTTCCATTAGTTTGGGTAAGCAAACTGATAGGTAAAAATAGAATACTCTAGAAAGGTAAAGGAAAATCATTATTCAGAGTGGCACTGTAGTTTTGTGGTTAAATGTAGTAGTTAAGAAATTAATGAGGAATTAGGAAACTAAATGGTACTTTTTATAATAAATTCAGCTGAAATGAATGAGCTAGGATAGTTATAGTTTCCCCATTTGGTTAGGAAGCTGCTGTTATTAGGCTATGATCATCTCATTCCAGTGTAGTTTGAGCCTTAAATATTTAATTTCTTCTCAGGTGGAGGTCTGAAGTTTGATCTATGTCCTCCCCACATCAGTTGCCTGAAAGTACTTAATGATTATATGACCTTGGACATGGATGCTGTCCTGTCGGATTTTGTCCGTTCTACAGGAGCAGAGCCAGGGCTGGCCCGAGATCTCCTGGAAGGTAAGGAGTCATCAGGGAAGAATAAGAAAGAAAGGTAAATGTGATGTTTAGTGTTAGGATGATTCGGAACATTTAAGGTGATCAGAAGTATACTTTGTGTCCAGTAGGCCTTGCATTTAAGTTACTTCTAATAATTTACTTTGTGTATGACCCACCATAATTTTAAAATGCAAAATCCCCTTCTCACCTTAAATTCTTGGGGTAGCTTTCTCCACTGTTAATTTTATATTAGTCCATTAAAAGCATGATTTTAATCTGCAAGTCTTCCTCTTTATATATAAATGACTTTTAGATTATCATATTTGGGATCATCCATAATTTTATTTCTTTCCTTCCTAGTTTGTATGAGTAATCTATGTAGAGTGAATTAATTTAATTTTGCTGCTTTGTTTATGTTCATCTGTATATATACATAAGTGAGTGTTCCAGATTTTAAGGTCCTCAAGGCTTGGAATCATGTCAGTCGGAGTCTTTGTTTGGAGTCATAATTAACAGATGCTTTTTGATGATGAAAATCTATAATGAAACAAATAGGTAAACTTGTGAGGAAAGGGGCAAGTTCTGAGCTTACTTAGGTAATTTTTTAGATTGTCAGCCCTTAGCAAGGTGTGACAGTTTGACATAGCAACCTGTGAGAAGAGCATTAGTTTGGAAAGGGAAGATCAGGACTTCAGTTCAGTTTAAACCAATTCAGTATGACTTTGCCCTTAACTTTCATTTTTAGTTTCATCTTCTACTACTTCTCCTGCGCTTTTGTGCTCTAGACAGCCCTGCCTTGTCGCCTTTCCCTGACTGTGTCAGGTTGTTTCCTACGTCTGCAGGGTCCTTTCTTCCTTTTCCCATAAGTCTCCTCAGCCTTCAAGATTCAGCTCAAATGCTTCCTCTTCCTGACATGTGTTGAACACTTAAATGTGTTAGTATTTGTGAGATACTTGAGATACATTATTTTATTCTTACAATCACTCCAAATATAGGTTTTATTAACTGAGGTTCAGAGAAGCTAAGTAGGATTTGAACCTAGGCAATCTGTTTTCAGAGTCTGAATCTTAACAATTAGGTTACAAATTAATGCTTGCATGCTCTCTCTCATTCTCTGTCGCTCACACATGTACCATGTGCACACATACTCAGGCCATGAAAGAAAAGTTGAGGGTGCTTGGAAGTGTAAGAGAGAAACCTAACTTAGACATAAAGTACAGAAAGGCCTTTCTGAGGAAGGGACATTTGAGCTGAACCTGGAAGGGTCATAGGAGTATAAGACAAAGAGATGTGTAGAAGAGGGTGTTTATGTAGAAGAAATAGCTTATATAAGGACCCTAAGGTGAAAGAGTTTGATACGTTGGAGAAACTGATAGTGAGTGAGGTAAGAAGCATGGTGCAAGAGTGATAGGGAGCAGGTTGGACAGGCAGGAAGCAGAGTATGTGGGGCCTTTGTAGGCCATGGTTAGGCATTTAAATTTCATTCTTAGTTCAGGTGGAAGCTGGTGAAGGATTTTAATCAAGGGAGGCACATGATGGGATTTGAGTTTTTAACAGTGTACTGGTTGAAGGATATGGAATGGATTGGAGGGTGGCCAGAGAAGAAGTGGTCAGTCAAATGAGTTAAGGATATTGCCATAGTTCAGATAAGAGATAATGGTGACTTTGACTACAGTGGTAGCAGTAGAGCAAGAAGTGGATGGATTTAAAATAAAATTTAGAAGGGGAATTGAAGGACTTGGTTCCCACGTTTTCTTGGTCTCTTGCTTATTCCTTTAAAAGTTAACTCTGGTTCTAGTGTAAAGAACAGATTTGAGAAGGGAGAGATTAGGAGTAGAGAGACTAAAGAACCCCCTCCCAAAACACCAAAGACCAGGTGAAGATTATGAGGAACTGACTTGGGGCAGTGACAATAAAAATTGACAAGAAAGAGTAGATTAGAGAGATGTTTCCAGGGTACAGACAGCCTGAGGATTGACTAGATAGGGAAGAGGAGGCACAGGATCTGAGGAGCAAGGAGCTGAAGGTGACTCAAGTTCATGGCGTGGAGGAGTGTGATGCCATTGCTGTTTCAGGGACTATAGGGAAAGAAGGAGAAAGTGTTAGGAGGGAAGATAATGGACAGTCAGTTTCGGACCAGGTGATTGTTAGGAGAACCTGATTTTAAATTGCTTAGCAGGCAGTTGGAAATACATATCCAGTGCTCAAGACAGATATCATTCATTCATTCATTGAGTCAGGACAAAAGGCCTCTATTCTTCAACAAATATTGAGTACTTACTGCATGTGAGGTTCTAGATGCTTGAACAAAACTCTGCCCTGTTGTTCTAGTGGGGGAGATAGTCAATAAACATTAAACATAATGACCAAGTAAAATGTGAGGTGTATTATAAGGTGTTAAGTGCTGTGGAAAATGGTAAGGGGAATGATGAAGTAGGCTGTGAAGTTTAAAGGGTAGTCAGGGTAGGCCTTATTAAGAATGTGACATTTGAGCAAATACCTGAAGGGTGAGGTGTAGATATATTGGGAAAAGAGCTTCCAGGCAGTGGGAATAGTTAGTGGAAAGGCTGTAGGTGGGAGCAGTCTTAGCATGTTCTAGGAGCAGCAAAGAGTGAGCAAAGTAATGGAGAAAGTAATGGTTCGAGTAGGTTCATCAGGCAGGGATGGTTAATACAGCTTAACTGGAGAATTATAGTGACAATATATAACAGCAGCAGCAGTAAATACATATATAATGCCTTCTGTGTACCAGGCATTGCTCTAAGTACTTTTAATTTGTTTAATCTTCATAGCAGCCCTATAGTATTATCTCCACTTTTATAGCCAGGGACATTGAAGCTCAGAGGAAAGGCTGGAAAAGTAGGCCAGGCCATAGAAAACCTTGAGTGTCAGGCAGAGGAGCCTAGGTTTTATTCTGTAGGCAGTGGTAAGCCATTAAAGATTTCAGTTTTGGAACCAAAGTGGTCAGAACTGTGTTTAGAAGGATTAGCCTCATGGGATTCTTTTGGGTGGATTGGAGGTGGGACAGTAGGTAATAGGAGCTGAATTAAGGTGGTGGCAAAAGGAATAGAACATGAAGTGTGAACAATTATGCAATATGTTATTTGCTGAATAATTTAACTGGAGAAGGCAACAGAAAAATTTATTATGACCATTTAAGGTCTTTTCTTCAATAGAGTAGTGATTCTTAAATATGGGGGGAGTTAACAATTCCCTTTGATAATCTGATGACAACTATCATCTCTTTCTTCAGAAAAATGCACATACCTATATGCACATACCTATAACTTTGTTATGTAACTTTGGGTCGTTTAGAACACCCTTGAGCAGTAGATGGCTAAGAACGCTCCAGACCTCAGAACTGGGAGACCTGGGCTTGAGTCCTGCCGGCCCTGGTGCAAACTAGCTTTGGTTTTGGCCAAGTCACTCCACTTCTTTAGGCCTCACTTCCTTTATCTGTAAGGTCTGTCCAGGTGCTGGAGCCCCTCACTGTCTCTCTGCATCTTGAGTATAATCCTGTATAAAGGCCTTCTTCAGATACCGTGAAAGAAATAGAGGAAAGTTACAAGGTCTTTGAGGGCTCTTTCAGTTCAGAGTCACAAAGTTTCCATGCTCATGGAACTTACTTAGGAAATAGACAATAATAAAGAAATTATGATATTTCAGAATGAAGTGCTCTGAAGAAAATTAAAGCAGGGTAAGGATAAAGAGTGACTGAACTGTACACGAGTATATGCTTGCTAGTTTTGATACGATGGTTAGAGTGATTGTTCTGTGTCTTTCCTCAGTTTCCTTATATTCGGATGCCCAGTTAACTTTGTGATTTGTCTCCTGACAGGAAAGAATTGGGATGTGAGTGCTGCCCTCAGTGATTTTGAACAGCTACGTCAAGTCCATGCTGGGAACCTGTCCCCACCCTTTAGTGAAGCGAGTGGTGGATCCAGGACACCTGAGAAGGGGTTTTCTGACAGAGAGACTGCTCGCCTTCCCCGGCCCACCCTGCAGCGGCAGGATGACATCGTTCAAGGTACTGGGGGAGCTGAGGCATGTTTCTGTATACAAAGTAGAAAGGAAAGGAAGGACTGCTACATGGAGTCAGAGAGTTCGGGGATCCTTTGGAAAGGATTCCGTTCCTCACCCTTCTCCCTAGCCAGACTGATGGGCAGTGGCCTTATCCGTTCAGGTGCTAAAGCCCCTCACTGTCTCTCTGCAACTTGAGTGCTAGCTGGATAAAGGCCTTCTTCAGATACTGTGAAAGAAATAGAGGAGGGAGGATGACAATCTAATTGTTGAGATAAAGGTAGAATTCAAAGGGTCACCACCATCTACTATGCATGTGGGTGTGTGATATATATCCTTAAATACATGCATATGTGCATATATAGATACATATATATATGTAGTATATAGCTTGATGTTAAAGCTTGAAAACAACTTTTAGTGTCCATTAGTAGAGGAGTGGTTAAATAAATTGTAATCCTCCATATTGTGGACTACTCTGCAGCCATTAGAAAGAATTAGGTAGAACACGATGTGTTGTTTTGGAAAAATCTATGCAGCAAGGTAAGATGTAGTACAGTTTATATAAAGTTTATATACAGTTTATATATTGTGCTCCTGTTTATAGTTTTAAAATGATTTTAAAAACTATATGTGCTTCTGTGGGAATAGAAAATTCTAGGATACAGAAGTTTCCTCTGGGGAAAGGATAAAGAATTTTGAATGAGAGGGACATTTCTTTGTAACACTTTATACCTCTTGATAGTACAGTTCACCCTAGAACTACAGGAGTTTGAACTGCTTGGATCAACTTACATGGATTTTTTTCAGTAAATATATTGGAAAACTTTTTGGGGATTTGCAACAATTTTGAAAAACATTTTATTTTCTCTAGCTTACTTTATTGTAAGAATACAGTATACAATGCATGTAACATACAAAATATGTGTTGACTGTTTATGTTATCAGTAAGGCTTCCAGTCAACAGTAGGCTATTAGTAAGTTTTTGGGGAGTCCAAAGTTATGTGCAGATTTTCAACTGTGCAGGAGGTTGGCTCCCCTACACCCTGCATTGTCCAAGGGTCAGCTGTATTTTGATTTTTCACCATGGACAGATAGTACTTTTTAAATTCCTAAAAAAAAGAGTTTAAAAAATTACATCACTATATAATAATTTAATATACCTCCTGACTTATTTGTATATCATCGTGGCAAATACTGGATTAAGAACTGCTACCCATGATTTTAGTTCCTTTGATAATCTTCATATAACTCAAGCCATGCAAGTGAATTATAATACTACACTGAACAAATTATAATCACAGTGTAATATCTGCCAGGGAATTTTAAGTGCTTTGCATTCAAAACAAGTGAAATTTTAGGCACAGTCTACATTACTGTCTTCTTCTGTAGCATGTTAAGTAACCATTGACTGTACCTACATGAACATCGAGAAAACTTGTAGGAAATAATGTAAATAAAATGTTACTGATGGTTGATAAGAAATTTTTTGAATGTGTAAGATTTGTCATTAATTTTCTATAATAGAAATCTTTTTCTGCATTTTTTTAAAAACCTACAAATTATCAGAGAGATTAGTTGACTCAATTTAGCCAAATGAAATCCTATTCACTTTTCCTCCACCTCCCTTCAAACAAAGACCAGGTTGCCAAATGAATGGATCCCCATTACATTGGGAAATGGAGGTGGAAGGACAGAGTCATGGGAAGAAGTTCAGGCAAATTCCATAAAGGGTAGAAACAGAGATGTATATTTGGTGCTAATGTGAATGCCTGCAACAATACCACTTATTATATTTCTCCATTTGTATTTGGCTTGAGAAAGAGGGTTGTGAAATTGGCAGCCTGTTAGATTCCCAGTTTCTCCTGACTGGAAGAGGTAACCCTTGTGAAGAGGTAACTATCGCTACATGAACGGGAAGTTCTCTGAGTGGGCTGTATATGTTCTAAGGTAACTCCATTTCTCATTGCAGAGAAACGCCTGTCTAGGGGCATCTCCCACGCCAGTTCCAGCATTGTTTCCCTGGCCCGGTCCCATGTCTCCTCCAATGGTGGGGGTGGGGGGAGCAGTGAGCACCCCCTGGAAATGCCCATCTGTGCCTTCCAGCTTCCAGATCTCACTGTGTATAATGAAGATTTCCGCAGCTTCATAGAGAGAGACCTCATTGAACAGTCCATGCTGGTTGCCTTGGAACAGGCAGGTCAGTGAGTACTTCCTTTCCTGTGTTCTTCCCTGTGCTCTGCACCTATAGGCAGCCACGTGGAGGGGTTGGGCTTGCAGCTTCCTGTCCAAGTGTATGGTCTGATTGCAACCAGTCAGTAGTCAGTCAGGTAAATGTGTACTGAGCTAAGTGCTTCTTCATGTTAAAGAAGGGACACAGATTAGATACTTTGCTCTGGAAATTTCCTGTTTGATAGAAAGGAAATCACACGAAAGACCTCAAAATCAATACCTAAAAACCAATACATGAAAATATACAAATGAACTATAATTGACGCTGCAACACCCTTGTGAAGAGAAAGAACCTATGCTGTACGTGATGTACAGTGATGATTAAAAGTCACATTTATTTATCTGAACCTTTCCCAAAATATTTACCTTTACATTTGTGTTTGTCTTAAATTATTGTTAAGATTAGTTAATATGTTGGGATGAGGCAGCTGGGAGTTCTGAGAAAACTAGTCAGGTATTAAAAAATTCCCATGGAAGAAGGACTAGGGAGTAGGAAGCAGGGGCCCAGAAAGGAAGCCTTGAATTTTCATTTTGTACCCTTCTGTACTCATCATTGCATTTATCTGTAGTCTTCTAAGAAGTTAGCCAGTTATCTGGTTAGTGAGATTGTAGGCCAGTTTATCTTTCTGTGGATTTTTCAGTAACTAAAGAAAACTTTTAAGCATCATTCATAAAATATTTTCCTCGTGTAAGTAATGGATTGGCATTTGTGAGATGATTTACAAAAGCAAGACTCATTTTCTTGGGGGTTTTATGTACTTTGTCATATTACTCATGTGTTTAAAGTCAAACCACATACATGCCGACATGCTAACTGTCATATATGCAGGTGCTACGAATGTATACTTTGGGTTGTCTTTCTTTACTGATGGTGGATTTGTGTTGAGCATTGTTACAGTATTTACTGGTCTTCTGACCAGAGTTAAGAATCAGAGCCAGACCAAGTAGCCAAGACAGATTTCAACCTATAACCTTGGCTGCATCATCTAACCTAGGGTTGACACGTCGGACCAGATAATGCTTTGTTGTGTGAACTGCCTTGTGCATTAATTTATGTTTATCAGCTTCCCTGGCCTCTACCCACTAGGTGCCAGGAGCACACCTACCAGTTATGACAACCAAATATATTTCTAAACACTGTCAAATGTCCCCTTGGGACAAAATTATCTCCACTTAAGAACCACTGATCTAATCAATTGTGTTCACCAAATTCTGATCAACTAAATATAAGTAAGGAAGATAAAAAGAATAATAGAGTGAAACTTTTATTCTGGATAGACTTTCTAGAGGAGGCAAATTTGGAATCTGTTTTAGAAACAGGGAAATGGGAAGGGCTTTATGGATAATCTGCTTCTCTTCCTTTCTTCTTTTTTCTGTAGGGCGTTTGAACTGGTGGGTGAGTGTGGACCCCACCTGTCAGAGGCTGCTTCCTTTGGCAACTACTGGAGATGGAAACTGCCTCCTGCACGCAGCCTCTCTTGGTGAGTCTTGAAAGTGGTCCCTATTACCGGGCAGAAAGGAAGCAATCTCATGTACAGAAGAAGTAAATCTCATGTGCAGGACTTAATCTAATCAACCTTGGTCTTAGGCAGAAGTGATGGTTCAGAGCAAGGTTGTATGGGAGTTGTGTGAGTGTGCACGTGCGTGTGCATAGGTGCCAGTGCAGAAGGAGTTGGAAGAGAGTCCTGGCCTGGTCTTTCAGTCTTATTGAGAGAGTGCATGGAGACCACAGGATTTAGCATAGGTCCCACTTTGAGAGCTGAGCCCCAGAAGTAATAAGCAGCAGTGAGCAAGCAGTATATAGCTATGTGTGTGTATACATAATTCTACTTAATATTTATTCCTTTGGTATATTAAAAGGATATGTTTTCATCAGTCCTTTTTTGAGACTTGTTTACTTCAAATTATAAAGTCTATAATTCAATATATAACTTGCTTTGGCTTTTAAAAAAGTCCCCATTTTCCAAGTATCCCTCAGTCTTTGATGCTGATTGCCATGTGCCACACCCATCTTCTCTGTTGCTTCTCTGTTGTTAGACTTAAATCAGGAGTAAGGGCTTCCTGTCAGAGGAGTTTATAGGATGTAGTCTATCCCCCGTTTTCAAGTTCTCAAGGTTTCTGAACCTCCGGAGTAGGAGCATCTTCTTTCTTAAGTATCTTTACTCTAAGTATAGCCAGGGTTTCTTTGAACCTAGCCTGATTTACTTCATGCCAGGGTCTGTATATCATAATTAGGTGGGGTTGAGTCAAGGTAAGGTGTCTTACTTTTATGTTTTCTTCCCACAGGGATGTGGGGTTTCCATGATCGGGACTTGATGCTGCGGAAAGCTTTGTATGCACTGATGGAGAAGGGAGCCGAGAAGGAAGCATTAAAACGGCGCTGGAGGTGGCAGCAAACACAGCAGAATAAAGAGGTGAGGGCAACATCTTGTTTCCCAAAGTTTCCTAGGAGAAATGCTCAGTGCCTACCAGCAGGAAATGTCTCCAAGTGCTTAGGTCACTGTTACTCCTTTTGTTATTTTGGAAATTATAGAAAATACAGTTAACACCATAGGGTAGACGCTTCTGATGTAATCATGACATCTGGTGTGGGGCAGCTGAGACCTGCAGAGGAGGGATCTAGCATTGTGCTTATCACCTGATAGGTGCTCAGTAAGCGTTTAGTGTCAGTCTTGCAAAATGAGATATGACAAGTCCATAGGATTTTAGTATTGTTTTGTTTGTTTATAATAAGGCTAGACTAATTTTTTTTTAGTAATTTATTTTGGTATAATTAATCTACAGTTACATGTGCAATATTATGGTTATTAAACTACCCCCTTCATCAGGTCCCCCCCACCAACCCCATTGCAGTCACTGTCCATCAGCGTAGTGAGATGCTATAGAGTCACTACTTGTCTTCTCCGAGTTGTACAGCCCTCCCCGCGCCCCCCCCAACTTTACATCTGCTAATCGTAATGCCCCTTTTTTCCCCCTTATCCCTCCCTTCCCACCCATCCTCCCCAGTCCCTTTCCCTTTGGTAACTATTAGTCCGTTCTTGGGTTCTGTGTCAGCTGCTGTTTTGTTCCTTCAGTTTTTTTCTTTGTTCTTGTACTCCACATATGAGTGAAATCATTTGATACTTGTCTTTTTTGGCTTGGCTTATTTCACTGAGCATAATACCCTCTAGCTCCATCCATGTTGTTGCAAAAGGTAGGATTTGTTTTCTTCTTATGGCTGAATAATATTCCATTGTGTATATGTACCACATCTTCTTTATCCATTCATCTACTGATGGACACTTAGGTTGCTTCCATTTCTTGGCTATTGTAAATAGTGCCGCGATAAACATAGGAGTGCATCTGTCTTTTTCAAATTGGGCTGCTGCATTCTTAGGGTAAATTCCTAGGAGTGGGATTCTTGGGTCAAATGGTATTTCTATTTTGAGTTTTTTGAGGAACCTCCATACTGCTTTCCACAATGGTTGAACTAATTTGCATTCCCACCAGCAGTGTAGGAGGGTTCCCTTTTCTCCACATCCTCGCCAACATTTGTTGTTGCTTGTGTTTTGGATGTTGGCCATCCTAACTGGTGTGAGGTGATATCTCATTGTGGTTTTAATCTGCATTTCTCTGATGATTAGCAATGTGGAGCATCTTTTCATGTGCCTGTTGGCCATCTGAATTTCTTCTTTGGAGAAGTGTCTATTCATGTCCTCTGCCCATTTCTTAATTGGATTATTTCCTTTTTGTTTGTTGAGGTGCGTGAGTTCTTTATATGGATGTCAACCCCTTATCGGATACGTCATTTATGAATATATTCTTCCATACTGTAGGATGTCTTTTTGTTCTACTGATGGTGTCCTTTGCTGTACAGAAGCTTTTCAGCTTGATATAGTCCCACTTGTTCATTTTTGCTTTTGTTTCCCTTGCCTGGGGAGATAGTTCATGAAGACATTCATGTTTATGTCCAAGGCTAGACCAATTTTTAAGGACTGTTTTCAACCATTATAGAAATGTAAATGCTTAAAACTTTTTTTTGACTGTACATACCAATGTACATATAGTCTGTTTAAAAAATTTTAAAGTATGCCTGTTAAATTGAGTTTGAATGGTATTTCTCGGGTTTAGCATAGTTTAGCATTGAGGCTGCTGTTGTATCAGAAAGTAACAGTGGATTGATTGTACTTTTCCATCCCTATAACAGGGGTTGGGCAAACTCATAACCCATAACAGAGGTTGGTCTATGGGCCAGATCCCACCATTTTTGTAAAAAATTTTATTGGAACTCAGCCCTGCCCATTCATTTATATGTGTATGTTTATGTAAGTGCTTTCCTGCTCCAGCATCAGAACAGAGTAGTTGTTTATGGCCCAGGAAGCCTGAAAGATTTACTATCTAGGTCTTTACAGAAAATGTTTGTTGACCCCTTCCCTTCAGTAATGATATTATTTACATAGACATAATGAGTCTCCCTATTTCCTTTTCCCCTGATTCTCTCTCTGTCTTGTGTTTATCTCCTGCTCTTTGTGTATATATGTTTTTTTGCCAGGTATATATGGCTGGATGTTTCTGGCATTACCATGGGAATATCCCTTCCGAAACTTTCCTTTTTCTGTCCATCTTCTTTCTTTTGTCCCTTTATTGCTTTGTCATTACAGGCCACATATAGAACTAAAACATTTTTTGTTTTAGTTATTAGAATTTTATGTCCTAGAGAATTCAAATATGTAAGTAGAATATGTTCTGTTTCTTTCTCAAAAACAAAGAACTCCTTAAAATTAGGACAATACTAAGGTCAGAATCCAGTCTGATCAGCCAATCTGCCCCCAGAAGATTCCTGGGGGAAATAAAAGCACAGGGGCAAGACCAAGTAAACGGCATGCTTTATTACCTCCAAACCCTGCGGCCCCTGGTGAGCTGAGCTGGACTTTGTGGGGATCTTCTTTTGCCTGAGCTACAGCCAGCCCAGAGCTTGCATTCTTCACTGTTGAATTACACCATACCTGAAACTTTAATTTGACCACTCCAGAGACAAGAAAAGCCCAAACTAGAGCATGCTAGCTTTTAAGTAGAGGTGACAGCAACAGTCAGAGAATAGATGGAACCCAATTCCAGCTATTAAACTGTAGTAGTTACTATTTTAAAGGTGGGGTTAGATTATGATGGTATTTAGACAGGAGACACAGAAATACCCATGTTTTATTCTTGGTCAGCCACTTCTTCCCTCTCAAAGTCCTCAGTGGAAATACATGCATAGAGAATAGTGGCTATCAAATGAGCAGTCTTTTAGTCCCTTTGCTTATAGTACGTTGAAAGTTCCATCATGGAAATACGGCCAAATTAGTATTTTAGCTCAGACCATTCATAGCATTATAGGAGTGATGGACTGGGGTGCTTATTTTAGCCAGTATCAAACACCAAACTAACTAAAATGGTTCTGATATACTGGGCCTCCTTGTGGGTTTTTTAAAATTGAAATACAGTTTATATACAATATTATATTGGTTTCAGATGAACAACTTAGTGATCTGACAATTATTTTCATTACTAAATGCTCACCACGGTAAGTGTACTTACCATCTGTCACCATGCAAAGGAATTACAGTATTACTGGCTGTATTCTTTATGCTGTACTTCCACCTCTGTGACTAATTTATTTTATAATTTTAAGTGTATACCTCTTTAACCCCTTTATGTATTTCATCCATCCAGCCATCCCCTTACCTTATGGCAACCACCAGTCTGTTCTTTATGTATATGAATCTCTGTTTGTTTGTTTTTTTATTTTTAGATTCCACATACAAATGAAATTATATGGTATTGGTCTTTCTGTGTCTGTTTCACTTACTGTAATACCCACTAGGTCCATCCATGTTGTTGCAAATGGCAGTATTTTGTTCTTTTTTTATGGCTGAGTAATATTCCATTGTGTACATATGCCACATCTTCATTATCTGTTCATCTATTAATGGACACTTAGGTAGCTTCCATATCCTTGCCTGTTGTAAATAATAAGCTGTAATAAATGTAGGAGTGCATATATCTTCAAATTAATATTTCAAAAAGTATCTTACAGACACAGAAGTGGAATTACTGGGTTGTATGGTATTTCTATTTTTAGTTTTTTGAGAAACCTCCATATTGTTTTCCATAGTGGCTGCACTAATTTACATTCCCACCAACGGTGTTTGCTGTCCTTTTGATATTAGCCGTTCTGACTGGTATGAGGCGGTACCTCACTGTGGTTTTGATTTATATTTCCCTGATGATTAGTAATGCTGGACATCTGTATATCTTCTTTGAAACATGTTTATTCAGGTCCCCTACCCATTTATTATTTTTATTTTTATTTTTTTGTATTGAGTTATATGAGTTCTTTATATGTTTTACATATTAGCTGCTTATCAGATATATCATTTGCAAAATTCTTCTCCCATTCTGTAGGTTGTCTTTCCGTTTCATTGATGGTTTTTCTTTGCTCTGCGGCAGCTTATTAGTTTGATGTCTTTCCACTTCTTTATTTTCACTTTCGTTTCCCTTCAGGCCTCCTGATTTTGTTTTGAAATTGCTGGTAAAACCCATTAAGAGCATTTTCAGGCTAGAAGGGTTGCACCACCTAGTGGTTGTGTGTGTATAAAAACAGGAAGTAAAAATGGGTGAGAGGAAAAAAAATTCTCCTGTGTATCAGTGACCATGTATCAGAGTGACTAGAGCATCCCACATATAACTTGTGCATTTTTATTTTCAATTGAAAAAAGTTGTGATAACATTTTACAAACTGAAAACAGCTTTGTCATTTTCTGTATTGAAGTAAAATAGTCTCACAACAGCTTTTTAATTTGTTAAATTTGTTCCCAATGCCCTCCTGTGTCCAGTGTGATTCTTTCTACTCTGTCAGTGTGTATCTAGGTAGTGTGAAGTCATTTTAATACTAATTAAGCCAAATATAAATTAATAAGGTAGACTATTCTCCCAAATCATATACACTCTAAAGCCCCTATATTAGTTTCACTCGGTATGTATAAATTACTGATTATATAGTAGGCACTAGGCATATTGCATAACATGGTTCCAGCCCTTAACAGTAGTAGGAGATAGGTAAATATATAATTGCAACAAAGCAACAGATTTTGACTTCCATGATAGAAGTCTGTATAGCAGTTGAGGAGGGAAGACACAAAGGAAGGAGTGGCGTGGTCATTCTACCAGAGAGATTTAGGAAAGGCTTCTTAGAGGAGTGACACTTGAGTTCCGTCCTGACAGTTGAGAAATTGTTCACCAAATAGATAGGGAGTGGGTTGCTCCAGGCAGAAGGAACAGCCTACACAAAAGCTCAGAACAATGGTACATTTAAGGAACTCCAGCTAATCAAATTATATATTAGACTAGACAGATGAGTAGAGGCCAGGAAGTGGACTTTGTATGCAATGCTTAAGGAGGTTGAACTATATCTAGTTGGTAATGACAGTTCTTAAAAGAAGTAGCAGGAAGCAAACATCAGATTTTAAATTTAGGAAGATCTTTCTGGTAGCATTGTAGAAAATGAACCAGAAGTGTAAGACTGAAAGGAGTAAAAGCATTGTAGTAGTTCAGGCTGTTGACTAAAGGGATCCAGGTGTTGGGTAAGTGAAAGAGAGGAAGGAGTCTTAGGTGAGTCCCTGGTTTTCAGCTTGGGTATTTGGGTGTTAGTGCTACTCACTAAGGTAGGGATATAAGAAGAAGAGGGGGTTTTGAAAGAGATAGGAGTTCAGTTTTGTGTAGAGTTTGAGGTAGTCCTAGGCAGGTGGCAATCTTCAGCAGGCAGTTGGATGGGAATATAGAAATTAAGAGAAAGTCTGGGCTAGAGAGGGACATGTTAGAGTCCCTTGCATACAGATGGCAGTAGATGAGTTTATGGAAGTAGAAGAGATCACCCAGAAGGAACCAAGACTAAAATGACTGACACAACACCAGTATTTCTGGGGTAGGTAGTGTTTAGGGAGGTAGGAGAAAGTAATGTTGTGGAAGCCACAGGAGAAGAAAGTTTGAAGAGGAGATTAAATGCCACATGAAAGTTAAGAAAGGTGAGAACTGAAGAGTCCACTAAATTTGGCAGTTAGAAGATTATCATCCATTATCCAGGGTCATATAGTAGAAATGGTGTGTGGGGGATGAGAGGTATAGGCTGGAGGGCAGACATAGAAGATAAACTTCAGTGGGTTGGAAAATAATGGAAGAAGTGTGAGAAAGATTAGACTATTCTTTCATGGATCTTAGCTATAAAAGGGAGAAGAGATTTGGTTTGTAGTACAAATTGTGAGCCAAGTGCTAAGAGAATAGGGCATGGGGTAACGTGAGTGAGTTGGGATGGCTGTTGTCTCATGAACCTAACCTCTACCTGCTTGAGTACCCCTGCCTATCTCTCACACAGTCAGGACTGGTATACACAGAGGATGAATGGCAGAAGGAATGGAATGAGCTTATCAAGCTTGCCTCAAGTGAACCTCGCATGCATTTAGGTACCAATGGAGCCAACTGTGGTGGGTAAGTATGGCTAAGTGGGGAGTAGGCAGTCATCTTTACTGAGTCCTCAGTACCCAAAATGCCCTGCTAAGAGAATGTTAGAAGAAAAGAGAGGAACCATGGCAAGGTCACAGAAACGTGTAAAGGAACTACAGTTAGTTCAATATTGCTGGAATACAAAGTATGTAGTGCAGAATGATAGATGTGACTGGGCAATCCAAATTTTTGTGTGCTGTGCTAAGGTTTCTCTTGTACCATGCTAAGGAATTAAAACTGTGTCCTCTCCAGACTTTGGCAAACTGCAAAACAAATGACCCAGTTTCCTCAATAAATAAATTGCAAGGAAAATAAAAAGGGAGAGGGAATCTAAGCTTAAAGACACTTCTTAGACATATCACCTAATTGGAATGCATGGACATTTATAAGACAGTTGGAGAAATGTGAACAATGTCTATTTTTTACTATAGTTCAATTTTTAAAGTGTGATATTAATGGCATTGTGGTTGCTTTTAAAAGGAGGCCTTCTGTTTTTTAAAGATAGAAACTAAAATTTTTATGAATGAAGTGATATGCTGTCTAGGATTTGCTTCAAAGTAATTGGGTGGGGTGGGGGTAGGGGCTGATAGTGAAACAGATCAAGGTCTAGGTGAGATTGCCCACGTGTACAATTGTTGAGGCTGGGTGATGGATATATAAGAGTTAGTATAATATTCTTTCTAATTTTGAATATGCTTAAGTCTTTTTAGAGTCTTCTGTAGTAAAAAGTTAAAAATTATTGCCTACCCAAACTTTATTGTGCCTAAGAATAATCTGGGAGGATTGTCTAAAATGTCTGTTTCTGGACCTTCACCCTAAGGAAGTCCAGTTAAGTTGGACTGATTTAAGGCCCAGAAATCAGCATTTGAAGCAAGCACCCAGTGTTGAAGAAAGAACATTGTTTTAGGGGGTGGGAAGCCACTGAATTGGGAGTATAGGAGGGATAGGAGCAAATTCATGTATTTGAAGATATAGCAGAGTGGACAAATAATTGGAGGACACTGAGACTAGAGGCACTTGTAGTAATCCAGGAAAGCGAGGGCCATGGGTGTAAACAGGAGTGGTGGATTGCAGATAGGCCAGAGGCGACAGATGCAAGAGATACTTCAGAAATGGAATTGGTCAAGCCAGGTGATTAACTGAAGATGAAAGATAAAGCATAGTAAATATTACACAGATTTCTGATTATATTACTAGGTAGATGGTAAGGCTGTTCTTCAAGTAAGGGAAGATAGGAAGAATTTTTCTTTTCTTTTTTTTGGTAGGACATGGTGAGTATGATATGCGTGTGGTTGTAGTAGGTACATAAGATGAGGCTACATGGTTGTGTGTGGAGCTCCTGGGTAGAGAATTGGGGAAGAATGTTGAAAAGGTGGGTACTGAGAGAGGGAAACTCCCTCCCAATTACTACCACTACTTAAACCTTAGAGCCTTCAAATCTCTGTTCTCGGACTTCCCCATCTGTGAAATGGGAGTAGAAACAGCCATGGTAGCATAAAATAATCAGTATTTCTAATCTTAAGTGGCATCCTTAAGACTGGAAATCAGAAAGGACATTCCTCTTTTTCCTGTTTGCAGAACAGGTCTTCAGGGGTCTCATTTTGCTTTCTTCCCTCTCCCTTCCACTGCATCCCTTCCTCTCTCTCCCCTCCTGCAACCCTAGGGCAGAGAGTTCAGAGGAGCCTGTGTACGAGAGCCTAGAAGAATTCCATGTCCTTGTCCTTGCCCACGTGCTTAGGAGGCCTATCGTCGTGGTGGCGGACACCGTGCTGAGGGACTCCGGAGGGGAAGGTGAGTCAGCCGGTCCTTACTCCACCAGGAGCGTCCTATTTGCAGAGCAGAGTCTTGGGCCAAACACTGGGAGGAGGGCAGGAAAGGGGATATATAGACTCCTGGAGAAAAAATGATTAGAACAGTCCACAATTCTCAAGAGATTCAGATTAAAGCAGCTGGGATTAAGGGATGAGGCTTCCTAGGAGAGAATTACTACTTACCTGGGGTTGGAATGAAAGGGGGGACTCAGTTGGTACAGTGAGGTAAAGGGATTTTGCCCACTAGGTAAGAACAGAACTTTAATAATAATCCTCATGGTTTCCTGCAGCATTCGCCCCTATTCCCTTTGGGGGGATCTATCTGCCCTTGGAGGTCCCAGCCAGCCAGTGTCATCGCTCCCCTCTGGTGCTCGCCTACGACCAGGCCCACTTTTCTGCACTTGTGTCCATGGAGCAGAAGGAGAGTGCCCAGGAACAAGGTGCTGAATGCAGTGTCTGTGTCACTGGTGTCTTTTGGTCTGCCTTATTTTTACTTGAAAACCAAAATGAGAGAAAATGTAGGAGAAAAGAATTAAGTGACAAGCAAGCCCAGGTAGCACATGTTGGTACTGTGTTTCTAAGCTGTAAGATACCCCAGGGTTCTAAACTTAAAAAAAAAAACAAGCAATTAAAAAAAGAAGGTTTGGGGAAAAAAACACAGTACCCTATATTCCCTGCTCCATGTTCTGGAGTAAAGAACATACGTATTAAGGTCGTAGAGCCTTCCAAATAATGCTCTGCAGTATCTGTCTCAATAACGACTTGGAATCCCTGAATCCACCTTAACTAGCAAGAACATTATGAGTGTTAGTTGACTGATGGTGGGGAGTCGTGGAGATTAGTGGAGCAAATTGTGTGCTGGGTAGTAAGGGAAAACCAACCTGTTAATTTTTAATGCCAGAGTAACTGACATACTGAGTAACATACTAAGTAACTAACAACGAACTAAGAAGTGACTGCAGTTAGAGGCCTGTGGTATGATTCAGTCTCTTCTTTAGTGAAGTCAGTTTGTATTCAGTTGCCTGCGTCTCTCTCAGGGAGACTCCTTGATGACGTGTGTTTTTCCTTCTCAGCTGTGATCCCACTTACAGATTCAGAGCATAAGCTGCTGCCCTTGCACTTTGCTGTGGACCCTGGAAAGGGCTGGGAGTGGGGAAAAGATGACAGTGACAATGTCCGATTGGCCAGGTGAGGGAAGCTTAGCCTTTCTATCTGCTTTGTAGTTGCAATCTCTTCCACAAACAGTGTCCATCTCCTGTGAACTTTTCCTTAGCTCAGAGACAAGACAGTCACATCCTGGCTTCAGTGTCTTTGGGGAAATGGAGAGATGGGAGACAGGTCATCAGGTCTCTTGAGGCATGCAGCTGTTTTTTTCTCCCTGTGAAAGAAATGGGAATCCTGGGATCTCATCTTGCTCTTCCCTTACAATATGAAGAGTGTTCTTGCACTGGTACATCCCAGAATCACCAAAACAATGATCAGAAAAATCAAGATAATCACATCACACTTTTTCTCCCAGCCCAAGTGAGAGGGGTTTTAAAAAGCTGACCAAAGTAGTCTGCTCTAGATTTTTGCCCTTCTGGAATTTAAGCAGCACGAAAATTATGTTCTCCCTCACCTCCCAGAACTTGTCTGCATCCCTCCACACTTCCTATGGAGAGTACATGGGCTCCTTCTTTACCTCATAACCAGTGCTTCCTTCTTTGGGCTCCTGAAACTGGGACCTAACCAAGAGGGTTTGGTTTTAAAACCCAGAGTTTAGGGCCTTTTAAATAAGTTCTTGACTAATTATCAAAAGCTCCTTTTAAATAATATTCAAAATGATAACATATTGGATGTTTATAGTAGCCTATTTTCTGTTTATTCTTTACAGTGTCTATTTTCCAGACACTGTGCTGGGACCTTTCCAAATACTATTTTAATCTTCACAAAACCGTACAGGGTAAATATTATGATCTATAACCATTATCAACCCCAGCTGAGTTTCAGAGAAGTTGAAGTGGCTTGCTCAGGGTCATAAAGCTTAGTGACTGGTAGAGCAGTGACTCAGAGCCAGCCCTGGGTCCCCGTCTGAGTCCCAAGGTATGTAGCCCTCTGCCACCCTACCTCCCAACAGGATTGCAATGCTTTGCTTTTTAAAGGTCTGAGTACTTTTTAAATTCCTTTTTTTTCCTTTTCACAGTGTAATTCTATCCCTAGAGGTCAAATTGCATCTGTTGCATGGCTACATGAATGTGAAGTGGATCTCAGTGTCCTCCGATGCACAGGTGAGGGCTTCCTCTACCCTACCCTTGTTTGTCCTCATTTTCAGCGACAGGGAGAACGAGGAGATCTGGTGGTGGTCTCTTTCTGAATCTCTTCTGAGTGGCGGCTTAAGACTCAAGGTTAGGAATAACTGGAAAATATCAGATAAGTCCCTTTCCACCTGTTAGTGCCCTCTGTTTTTCAGATCCCCTGTCTAACCAAGCTTCACTTTCTGATACTAAGACACATTTTTCAAAAAAAGTTTTCTAGACTTCCTGTTGAACATGAGATTGTCATTAATTTATCTCAGGCCCTCTATACATAGACCTCTGTGTTGGGCACCAGAACAGCTTAAAGAGACAGAATAGCTTAAAGAGCTCCTAGTCCAGTAGGCTCTGAGGATATCACTGTATCCACAGAATAGGAACACAGGAGCAAGGGCAAATTGATGGACTCCAATGTTGAACGTCTAAAAGTTGAGGGGGATGCAGAATGGTTAGATTTGGTTGGGGTCAGTCAAGATGTCCTTGAGATTAATTTTGGGTAGCATTTGGCACAGAGAAATTTATAATACAGGACATTCTAGTGTCTGTAGGGGCCATGTATTTTATAGTTGCTCATTGCTCTAGAAGAGCAGTAAGGGAATTAAATTACAGGAGCTGAGATAACAGATATTAAAGATACAGCTTTTTCTGGTCCACGGGAGAGCTGACTGGAGCTGGGGAAGGACCTTCTTGGGTGAACCTTCCCCCATCACGACAGCAGCCCTTCTCTGGAAGTAGGCAGTCAGTCCATAGATGGAGTTCATAGAGTGTTATCACCTCCTCCACATGGGTAATTCCAATAGCGATGGCTGCAGGGAGCACTGAGCCACGTGAATTGGCTAGAGGTCCCTGAGGGCTTCCCTCCACCCAGACCAGTGGGGTAACTGTCAACCCTGTTTTTGTCTCTTTTAGGCTCCCCTAGCCCAGCCAGAGTCCCCCACAGCCTCAGCTGGAGATGAGCCCCGGTCAACGCCTGAGTCTGGGGAATCAGATAAAGAGTCAGTTGGCAGCAGCTCTACCAGCAACGAGGGCATCAAGCGGAAAGAGAAGTCAAAGCGAGATCGGGAGAAGGACAAGAAAAGAGCAGATTCTGTGGCTAACAAACTGGGCAGCTTTGGCAAAACCTTGGGTAGCAAGCTCAAGAAGAACATGGGAGGCCTGATGCACAGCAAGGGCTCTAAACCTGGAGGGATGGGAATGGGCTTGGGGGTAAGCAGTGGCCCTGAGACACTGGAGAAAAAGAAGAAAAACTCACTGAAGAGCTGGAAGGGTGGCAAGGAGGAGGCAGCTGGGGATGGGCCTGTATCTGAGAAGCCCACATCTGAGTCTGTTGGCAATGGAGGGAGCAAGTATAGCCAGGAGGTGATGCAAAGTCTGAGCATTATGAGGATTGCAATGCAAGGGGAGGGGAAATTTATTTTTGTTGGAACCCTGAAGATGGGTCACCGTCACCAATATCAGGAGGAGATGATCCAGCACTACCTTTCTGATGCTGAGGAAAGATTCCTGGCAGAGCAGAAGCAGAAGGAGGCAGAAAGGAAGATCATGAATGGAGGGGTAGGGAGTGGGCCTCCTCCAGCCAAAAAGCCAGAGCCAGATGGTGGGGAGGAGCTGCTGACTGCCCCCCAAGCAGAGTCCAAGGCAATAGCATTCTCTACTGGCTACCCTGGGGGCTTTACTGTCCCTCGGCCTTCTGGGGGTGGAGTCCACTGCCAGGAACCCCGGAGGCAGTTGGCAGGGGGGCCGTGTGTCGGGGGGCTACCACCATATGCTACCTTCCCCAGACAGTGCCCTCCTGGGCGACCCTACCCTCTTCAGGACGGCATCCCATCTCTGGAGCCAGGCAGTCACTCCAAGGATGGAGTTCACAGGGGCGCACTGTTACCACCCTCCTTCCGCGTGGCTGATTCCTATAGCAACGGCTACAGAGAGCCCCCTGAACCAGATGGATGGGCTGGAGTTCCCCGGGGGCTTCCCCCACCCCAGACCAAATGCAAACAACTGAACTGCAGCTTCTATGGACACCCTGAGACAAACAACTTCTGCTCCTGTTGTTACAGGGAAGAACTGAGGAGGAGGGAACGTGACCCGGGTGGGGAGCTGCTGGTGCACAGGTTCTGAACGCAAGAGCCTCAAGGCAAGGGGGCTAAACAAAGAAAGTTAAGCTCAACTATTTGGCTCATGGAGACCCAGCCCCCATGTGGACAAGGCAAATACAGAGATGTCTGTAGGAGCCCGGTTAAGAACTTCTAAGCGTGTGTGCGCTGGTGAGCTGCCAGGCCGGCAAGAGCAGGTCAGGGCTGGATGGTGCCTCCAGGGCTGTACTTGTCTGCTATTGATCTTTATGGGACTGAGGAAGTACTTGGAGGGGAAAGACGGTCTTACAACCCCTTGGGCCCACCCAGGACCTAAGGAAAAGCAGTAGGGGAGGGTTTTATGTGTGGGGATGGGGAGGTGGGCAGAAGTCCTAGGGAGAAACAGGCAAAGGAGTTTCTCAGTCAATATAAGAAAAAACAGACCAAAGTTCTTTTAAATTGGGAAATAAGCACATGGTGATGGAGTTGAGTGTGTGGAGTGAAACTGGGAAATTGGCAAATTTGCTATTGATTGGAACTAAATAGAACGTACGGTTGGATAAATACTTCTTCCTGAAGGATCTGCAAAGACAAGGCAGTGTGTGCTCAGGGTGCTTACTAGCTGGGGAGTAGTTTGAATCAGTTTACTGAAATGGGAAAGGGAAGAACTTAAAAGGGAAGCCTTTTCCTCTTAAGTTTTGTTTCCTTCTAAACAGCCATCTGTCATCTGTTCTAGTTTGAGAGAAGATTGCTGATGACCATCTTTTCCTCATCCTTTTTGAGCGCTGAGCTCAGCTAAGGATGTGATTTTTATTTTTTTTAAGATTTAATTTTATTTTTTTAAAAAGTTCTGTGGGGAAGGGAAGAGAGTAATGAGAAAAACAGCTGTGTGTGTTGAGTTTTCTCTAGGTAAACTGGTGCGGAGGTGATCTTTTAAAACTACTTAGCAATAAGCACACGCTGGGCTTGAGAGCGCCTTGAGGGGCTGGGAGAAGGATGGACCTTTGGCTAGACTGTTTCAGACAAAACCAAAAACCTAAATATAGCACTACCATCCTCTGCTGCTGTGTTTGTAGAAAACACCTTAGCTTTTTGACTTTTTTTTTTAAGAAAAAGAAACAAAAAGACCCCAGAAAGCAAAAATGCTTTTAAAAATGATTTTTTTCCTATTTAAGTGATTCTCCTTCCTCTCTACTGTTGGAGAATGAACTTAACATCCCGGCTTCTTTTGTTAAGCCATAGCTGACCTTAATCTGTGGTTAGTTTATTAAAATAATTAAAAATACTTTGTAAGAAGAGATATTTTTGATAATAGGACTGATGCTGAAACATGGGATAGGGTTGGGGCAATTTATAAAAAGGCAGGTAGAGAAATATATTTTAGTGAACTATAACCACAGATCACAGATTACTCCCAATGAGCTGATCTGTCTGGATTTCCCCTTTTCCCTGACCCAACCCTTTTTCCCAGAGGATGGGAGTGGGCCTGTGGACACAGTATGGGGAGCTCCTTTGCATTTTGCACAAAGCACAAGTCTGGACAGCATATGCTCTGGCCAGCACCATTTCTAAGAGCTTTAAAATGGAGGACCTATCCTGGGCCAATTTCGCTTTCTCTTTAAATTTTTTTCTGGGAAAAAAATCAACTATGCAATTGTAAACACTCCTGGGTACATATGAAGAAAGGGAATAAGTGTACTTAAGTGTCCAGAGTGTTAACTGGGGTTATTTTTCTGTATGTGGATTTCTCCTGCGGTATGTGCTCACAACCCACTCTGTGGAATGTAATCCCCAATTTTATCTAAGGCAGACATGGGTTGTTAGGTGTGTATGTGTTGGGGGTGCTTGTATTTGCTATGTTGCTTCTGCCCAGTCAGGAAAGTTGTCATCCCATTTCCCCCTGGTAACAAAGCCAGCCAACATTGGAAGTGTTCACAGTTTAGAAGGGCTCCTTTCTCCTCAGCAAACTTGAAAGTCATTTATTTTTCAACTCTGATCATCTGTTAATTTAATCATTTCCTGTGGCTATTAATGCTTAGGCTTTTAATTGAAATAGCATTTTTAAAAAGTAGTGAGGTCAATGGAGATAGGTTCCAAAAGAGGGTGCATATATATTTCTGGGCATGGCTGGGACTAGTATGAGATGAGCACTCCCCTCAGGTGCAAAATTTAAGGGGTACTGAAAAACTCAGTAATCAAGATCAATACTGTTTTAAGGCAGTATTTCTAGAAATAAATGAAAAAAAATGTATAATGAATAAAATCATAATATTAAAGACAGGATCCAACAAAACGGATTAGGGTGAGAGAAATAAGACTGAATTGAGCAAGTATGGGGTTGAATCCTGTCTTTATTTAAAATTTTGATACTTCATTCATTGTGGATTTTTTTATATTGATCTTGATTTTCAAAAAATAGTGCATTAAAATAGTATCTTGATTACTGGGTTGGTCATTAAATTTTGTGCCCAAGGTGAGTGCCTTGCTTACCTCACTGTTTCTAGAGTCAGCAAAACACTGGCCATGAACTTCCATCCCCTAAACATGCACCCAAACAACAGGTAGCTCAAACTCACCCTGAATTTGCACAGCTCACCTAGCTTTCCCATAGGCAGCCAGCTATATTTTAGGATTCTGGCCTGGACCAGTAGGAATGGAAATAGACCAGGGGTTTTCTCAGAGAATAAAACCAGGAAAGTTTTGATTCTTCACTGGACTGCTGTGTTTGGGTTTAATCTGTTATTAGAGTCTATCAATAACTTATTTTTAAAAACTAAGGACAAATGAACAAAAATGGAAACCTTGTATCATGCTTGTTTTTGTTTCGATTTACAAATTAATCCCAATTAGTCTGACCTCTTTTTAAATAAAAAAGGTGGAAATTCAGGGTGGTGGGGAAGTGGCTTAGGAGAGAGTATGGTAAAAGAGGGCTTTATTTAGGCCCTCTAGCTTTTCGTTAAGAAATAAATTAATTTCTAATTTGGGAGGGTAACTATTAAGGCATTATAAACCTCCATTCTAAGGATGAGGGACCCTGAGTCAATGAATGTTTTTCTATAGGGATGAGGAAAGTTTGCTTTCTTTGAGGGGGCTGTGTGGGATGTGGGGGTGAAGGAATATTGCTTGAGAAATGAAAACAGACTCAGGATGGTTTGTGGCATTTTGGGAAGATGAGGGGGTGGAAGAGGCAAGCCTATGCAATTACTGTGTTGAGAAGGGAATAGAGGAGTACATGGCATGCAATCAAAATGAGTAAAAATTCCTTAGTTAAAAAGAAGTCTGTGAGTGAAGGAAGGGGGGGGTAGACCTCATAACCCTCACTGAGTGATGATGTCATCTCTCAGGCTTAAATAAGTGCACTTAGTTCTTTTAATCCAGGGAATTAGGGTACCTGCTGAGGTTTTTATTGGAGAGGGGAAATTTTCAGGGTTCTTATTTTTTCCCTTTTGATTTAAGAAAGTACTACCCCTACACCCTACAATCTCCACTCCAGCCCTAATGGAGCAAGTATACTATAGGCAAGGCCTCCAGATTCTTCCCTTCATCTATGCTGGTTTTATTGAGAGTTATAAGACTTAACCACAGGTTTTCCCCTCAACTGGATTCTGTCAACAAAATAAAAAGATTATATCAAAAAAAATTTTTTTTAAGATTTGATCTCTTTATGGAGTGGGGATGGTGTTACGCTCAGTGCTGTACAGGGCCTGGGGAGTATCCTCCCTCTTCTGTTGGCTCACTTTCTTCTCAAGTGAAATTAAAATTCACAGACTAATAAAACAAAAATTACTAATGACTTTGTATTGTATATTTGGGAGGCGATACTGAGAAAGAATGGAGCTGGTTCTGAATGACTTCTGAGAATCTAGCTTTTACCATTCTTCTTTTTCTAAACAGCCATGTGTCCACATTTCCAGTCACATTTTTGCTTCCCCAGTAAAGGAGCTTCAGAGATGATTGTCCCAGAGTTACTTGGACACCTCTGGACTCTGTGTCCTCTTCTTTCTCCAACCAGTCAGTGCCCCAGACACACAGCCATAGGTGGGAAGACTGAGTTAGAAGCTCCTTCCTGGTCTGGAATCACTTGCATGCCAGATTTTTCTAATTTCCTTTTTCCCTCCAGGCCCTTTAACTGCAGATTTCTGAGTCATAATGGCACTCTGTCTCTTTCATTTTGTAGCTACCCAGCCTGCAAATCACAGGGTGTTTTGTCCCCTGTATTTAAATTGATAAACAAAATATTATGCCATCCCCCTTGTAGAAGTCTCGGTTTCACCTCCCATCACTGGCCACGGGGTTAAGGAGCAGTAAAAAAGAGGAACGGAAGGAAGTTGGCTGACAATAGGGTTGAGAGGAGTGGGGGTGGGAAGGACCTTGGCCTCTTTCCGTGCTTATAACTGGATCTGTGACTAATCTTGTGAGTCATTCAGCTCCATCTCCCTCCTCCAGCTGCCCCTCCCAGCATCCATCATTCCTGGCAAAAACCTGCAACCAGATCAAGATTCTGAAAATGGAAAAATCTGATACAGCCCCTTACCTCTCAAGCCTTCCTTTCATCTGCTAAGCCTCCACTGGGTGTGTGGGGGGAGGTGAGGGGTGGTCCTCAACTGCTGCCCCCTTTGCATGCCTAGCTGGGTGCTGATCCAAGTTACTCGTTTTTTTTTTTTCTGCCTCTGACTTTCCTCCATTTCTCTGGTATTTTTTTTCACTGTATTCCTCTGCTGCTCCTATACCTCGAAGTATTGAAGACTAAAATGAGGCTCTTGAATGAAGGATGGTGGGGAGAAGGAAGGTGGATAATGGGATTTTAACATTGCGGTACACGTTTCTTCCTATTGCAACAGCCCTTGGGAAGCCCTTGGAAATTTTATTCCCCCAAGAGATCGAGGGCTCTGGAATGCAAGTGAGGATGGGGATGGTTGGCAGCATTTAGGAATTCTAGAGTCAGGCTTCTGGGTCACCTTCCTAGCAGGTGTATACCTCAGATACATTCTCTGTCTCTCGCAAAATCTTCCAGTTGTAGCCAAGACAGGGAACTGCTAAAGCTGAGGCTGGAAGGGTGTTTGGGCTGTAGGGAAGAGTATTGAGCATCACTTTAGAAAATGGGGACCCCCACCTAAGGATTGCTGCCTGTGTACAGACTCAAAATCAATAAAACAGCAGCCTATTAACTCTTTGTGTTTTACTTCCTGTCTTTTCATATCTAAATGTAGATTTTGGCCTTCCTACCCTCAGTCTCCCTTAGCTGTGGTCCCATTCCTTCCCTCCTAGAGCCTCCCCACTCATTTTTGCTTCTTTGGTTGCAGAGGGTGGGTGGGGAGATAGGATTCTTGAACTGAACAAATGTTTCCAGCCCTCAGCTTTCAAAGTCCTGAACATGAATTATTAATTTGGAGATCTAGTGTCTGGGTTGGAGGGAAAGGTCATGTACCTGGAGTGGGCTCTGGTTTCCTATTGGCTGGTACTAAGTGGCAATATCTTTCCCTTGGGTCTCCCACCCCCACCCCAGTAAGCACACCTGCACTTGTGTCTGCATCCTGGAAATATTTCAGTTTCCCTACTTTTCCATTTTACATGACTTACTGTTTCATGCTTTCTAGAAAAGGATATACAAAACACTAACTTGACCCTCTCTTCGTTTCTTGGGTCTTGCCAGGCAAAAAAATCCCTGAAGTCCGATTTCCATTTATTCCCTCTCAACCACTTTTGTTAGGTCTCTCAGGGGAGCAGTAAGCAGGCCTGAACTACTTTCACATTCCTCCTACCCATTCTCCCCCAGCCTCCCCTTTAAGACTAAAATACCCTGAGCTTTCCAGGGAAGCCAACACAGAGTCCAGCGAAGTGGCCCAAATGATCCCAGGTCAATACTCAGTACTCCTGCTCCCCTCCGGCCACCTCCAGCACTCACGAATAGGATCTGGATGAGGGTAAAGAAGGGAATCTAGGTACTTTTTCCCCAGGTCCCCACTTTTTCCTCACCCTTTTCACGCTCCTCTACTTCCTCTGTACTTTTCCAAAATTGTGTGTATTCTCCTTTAAGGGGCTGGGCATGTCTCCCGCCCTCTCAAGAATCAACAGAAGTTTCCGAGGAGCCTCCTCTAGCTGGGCTGGACACACCTTTCAAAAGACCCCAAATCGTGCTCCATGCACCCCAACGCTCCTTTCCCTTGCGTCCTCCCCCTGCCTCCTTCCTGACTTCCCTCCTCTCACTACAAGCTTCAGCCTCTCCCCAAGGGGCTCGAGCATCCTCCAGTCTTCCCACCCTTAACGCTCCGTCCCCGGATGGAGCCGGAGAAATGTGGTGGGGGGGCCGGGGCCAGAGTTTCAACATCGCCCCCAGAAAGGAGGAGCCAGAGGGGGTAAGGAGAAGAAATTTGGGCTGGGTGGGGGGGTTAGGGGCAGTGGGCAGGAGGGTGCTAATGGAATGATGTGGAGATAAAAGGCGGGGGGGGGGGGGAGGCTCTAGAGCACGAGGGTGTGTCCCCTATCTACTTCAGCTGAGGGAGCTTGGTCTGTCTTTTTCATAGTCTCAAGTTCATTGTCTCATTATCCATTAACCAGCCCCTCCCTTTACTGTCCGTGAACCCGGGTCCTGAGCTCCCACAGCCATGATCTCAGTTTCCCCTGAAAGTGTGAATGTAGGCCTCCAGAGGTGGCTTTTCAGGTAATCTGAGACCCCAGTGTTGGAGAGGCCTGGGGATTGACCCTACACCCTTTGCAGCTCCCTGGACCAAAATCTGCCCAGGGAAGTGCAATGCCAGAGCCCAGGACTCTTCAGCTTGGCAGCTGCCAGGCCTCTGGATGCCTCCGAGGTAATAATGCCCTTCTGATACTTCTGATCTCCAAAGGCTCCTCCACATTTCATCCTACTCAAATTTTGTGTCAAATCTTTCAAAGGTGCCCCTGTACTCTCCTGGCTCGGCGCACTTCTGCCTTTGCTCTCTTCTCGGGCCATCTGACTGGACCTTGATGGCCCCTCTGTTTTCTTGAACCTGTTACTCCTTTTCTCATTTATTTCCTCAATAAATATTTGAGTGCCTAGTATGTGTCAGGCACTGTTCTAGGCTCTACAGTAAAAGAATACAAATTCTCTCCTCCTAACCTTTCATTCTACTGGGGCTAGGGGCAGCTTTAATCTTCTCCTTTAGATCCTCCCATTTCAGAGGAGTGGGTAACACTGGGAACCGTCATAACTTGGCTTCGCTTCTTCCCCTTGTAGGGGAGCAGATCCTAGCTTGGGCCCCAGGGGTGAGGAAGGGGCTGGAACCTCAATTGCCTGGCACCCTGATCTGTACCAACTTGAGAGTCACCTTCCAGCCCAATGGATGGCAGCGGAGTCAGGTGAGATGTTTAGGGCAACAAAGGGCAGCTAGTAAGAAATGGGTAAGGGAGTCTCGAGGATTTAGACAAACATTACAGGAGGTGAGAGAGTGAGAACGTGCTTCAGGGCCGTCTTTTGAACGTATGATGGGCACTCCGTGGGGACTATCTTGAGGGAGGTCAGGGGCTGCCAAAGTAGAGCAATGAATGAGATTGCAGATGTCTTCAGCCTCAGTTGTATGCTCCCTCTAGGAGACTCCCCTGAGCAGTGAATATGATTTTGCCCTGGTCAACATTGGGCGATTGGAGGCAGGTGAGCGTGGAGGTTTGGTGAAGGAGTTTGCTGGGGGTGTTGGGACCCTTCCTCATTCTACCTCTGTTCTCAGAGGGCAGCTACAAATGAAGTGGGATGGGATGGGATGGGATGGGATGGGAGAGTTCCTCCTAGAGGGATCCTGATTCATGGCTACACTGCTCTCTGACTCTTGACTTCAGTGAGTGGCCTATCCCGCGTCCAGCTCCTCCGTCCAGGGTCCCCGCTTAAATTTATCCCTGAGGAGATTCTGATTCATGGCCGAGATTTCCGCCTGCTCAGAGTTGGTTTTGAGGCTGGAGGACTAGAGCCTCAGGCTTTTCAGGTAAGAAGGCCCCAACCCAAGGACCGCTCCTCCCCGTGGAGCCTTGGGACCCTTTCCCTGGGAATTCCCACTACTCTCCTATTTCCCAGGATCCCTCCCATCACTCTCTCTGCTTCTCTCTTCAAGGAGAGGCTAAAAGGCTGGGATAAATGATAGCATAATGAGAGCTAGGGACCTGAATTCTAGCCTGGCTCTGCCAATTACCAGGAGTGTGACTGTGGGCAAGCTTCTTCCTCTGAAAAACAGGGAGGGTTAGATGAGATTATTCCTAAAATTCCTCCTAGAATTAACTTTTGGGAGCCTGTGGTTCTGGATGTGTTCTCCTGACCCCATTCCCCACCCATGGACGCTCCCTTGACTGCCTTTATTGTTCTCGGTTGGTTGCAAAGACAGTGGAGCAGCACAAGGGCCCCATTTCCTTCTTTTCGCTTCTTCAGTCTGAGCCAAAAGGATGGGATGTCCTTTCCTCCGCAGGTGACCATGGCCATTGTCCAAGCCAGAGCTCAGAGCAGTCAAGCCCAGCAATATTCAGGGATAACCCTGAGCAAGGCTGGTGAGTGAGGGTGCTTTAGGCTAAGTAAAGGGTGAAGAGTCTGAAAAAGCAGGGGCTGGCTAAAAAAAGAGCTGAGCAACTCTCTCTGGTTTCTCTTTCTCCTCTGTGCCTCCCTTTCACCCTAGACCAGAGTTCTGGCTCCAGAAAACCACCTATTCCCCTCTTGGAGGCATCAGAAGACTGGGAGACTGAGCGGAAAAAGCAGGGGGCCAGGGGCTGGAGGGTCAGCACCGTCAATGAGAGGTTCGACGTAGCTACCAGGTGATCCCACCGTCCACCCCACCCCCTGCTGCTCTCCCAGTCTTCCTACTGTTTTCCGACCCCCTAAATCTAGGCTCAGATCTCCTTCCCACCAATTCCAGCCTCGTAGGGACATCTACAAAGCTATCCCCCTTACCTCCGAGATCTCTAAACCTGAGATCCCTTAGAATGACCCCCTCCTAAGCAGCTTCCTTATAACAACAGCTCTGCATTATAATTAGGTTACTGAGCCAAGCTATGACATACTCTCAATTTCACAGCCTCCCAAATTATTTCTGGGTCCCTAACCGAATCCTGGACAGTGAGGTCAGGAGAGCATTTGGCCACTTTCACCAGGGCCGTGGACCGGTCAGTGTGAGCATGGGGGTAATGGCGGGGGATCAGAGGGTTATGGGAGGTCAGGGTGGGGGCAAGGGAAAGCGGGGTAGGAGTTTCTCCTACAATGATCCCCCTCTTACCCATCTAAAGCGCCTGTCCTGGCATCACCCTGGGGGTAGCGATCTCCTCCGCTGTGGCGGCTTCTGCACAGCCAGTGACCCTAACAAGGAGGATATCAGGTGAGGGGAGGTTTGATGACAAGAATCAAGGGTCACCAGGGCAGATTTCCTCCCTTGCTTTCTGACGTGCTCCCCTCCAGAGCAGTGGAGTCGCTGCTGCAGGCCGGGCATTCCGACGTCGTCCTGGTAGACACGACAGATGAGCTCCCTGACCCTTCGGATGTCCAAGTAGCCCACTTGAGGCTGAGGGCCCTCTGCCTGCCTGGTAAGCATGACCTTTGGCCCTTTACCCCCACCCCTAGGTCTGTTGACCCTAACATGATTTACCCTTTTAGTCTGCTATAGATGAGTAACCGTTCAACCCAATGAACCTTAGTTTTCTACTCTACTTCCATCTCCCATAGACTGACGATTTCTGTCTTCCTGACTCCAAAGTATTCTTTTAAATGCTTTGAGATACAATTTACATACATAAAATTCATCCTTTACCCATCTTAAGTGTACAGTTCAATGAATTTTATTATATCTAAAAGGTTGTACAACCATCACAACAAATTTAATTTTATGAACCTCATGGCCATTTATACGTAATTCTCATCCCTGGCTCCAGCCCTAGGCAACCACTACCCAACTTACTCTTAACCCTTCAGGCTATAAACTCCGAGTCCTAAACCCCAAATTCTTCACATCTCTTTGTCCTTCTAACTGCTCTGCTTTCTCTTAGATTCATCTGTAACTGAGGATAGATGGCTCTCAGCCCTGGAAGGAACACGATGGCTGGACTATGTCAGGTACTCCCTCTTTTTTAAGTCATGATATATATTCAAACCCCTCCCTCCCTCATCTGTCAACTTGGACTTGTAAGTGGCCTTCTATTAACTCTTCTCCTTGGTTTCCAAGAAGAATGTTATTTGCTGCTCCTTAGAAGGAACAGTGGCAGGACTTTGGAGTCAGACTCTATTCCATCCCATAACCCATCATGCCCTCCCTCCAGGCTTAGCCTTCTCTTTCCTCACCCGCCTCTCCAGGTCTTGTCTTCGAAAGGCCAGTGACATCTCTGTCTTAGTGACATCCAGGGTTCGCTCTGTAGTACTTCAAGGTGAGTTTCTTGGGTCAACCCACTCCTTTCCTTGCCTTTTTCCTTTATCCACCTGACTGGGACGGAGGCCCACAGTCTTCCTTGCCCCTCCTCCAGTGCTACATCCTCCTCTCCTGTTACTCGGGACTCTCACAAGCTCTAACTCATCATTCAGTACTACCTCTGCCTCCCTACTACAGCTGGTAGTCCAGAATAGTAGCGTTCTCTGCCCTCTGTTCCCATCCTTCCATCCGTGGATGGGGATTGGGGTTGGGGTGGGACAGGACAATGTGGAAGTTGGTTTCAGATTTAAAGCTGGGTATTTCTACCCAAGTGGAGTCTATGAAGTGAATCATTTAAGGTCTTTGTTTTTTCTTCACTTCTATATGCCCTCTCAATCCTACCTACCCCTAACTTTCCCCTTCTGTGCCTCTTACTTATTCCTGCCATGTTTCCTTTCCTCATTCTCTTCTGCCTCAGTTTCCTGGCCCCTCCTTCTTTGTCCTTTCTCTCTATCACCCAGAGCGCGGTGATCGTGATTTCAATGGCCTCCTCTCTTCACTCGTCCAGCTGCTTTCAGCCCCTGAAGCCCGAACACTGCTTGGCTTCCAATCACTAGTGCAGCGAGAGTGGGTGGCAGCTGGACATCCCTTCCTCACCCGACTTGGGGGAGCTGGGGCCAGTGAAGAGGTGAGAATGTTTTGGGAGGCGTTGGGGGGTATTACTAAAGGAGTATGGGGATGAGATTGTATTACATAATTCATTGGTGGTGAATCAGGTCAGAAGGGGGCCTGGAAGTTAAGCTGACCTTGAAGGGAGACTCAGTTGAGTGAGGGTCCTCAACTCCCTACTATTCTTTATTCAGATTTCCATCCCCGACCTCCTCAGAGGCCCTGTCCCTTGTCCCCCATCATTTTGTCATTTAGGTCCCCACAATCCCTTCTTACCTCTTAAAATTTCCCTCTTCTCAGGCCCCAGTGTTTCTCCTCTTCCTTGACTGTGTCTGGCAGCTCCTCCAGCAGTTTCCAGCTGAGTTTGAATTCTCTGAGTTTTTCCTTCTTGCTCTCCATGACAGTGTCAGGGTTCCTGACACCCTCACATTCTTGAGAGATACTCCCTGGGAGCGTGGAAAGCAAAGTGGACAGGTCAGTGACTTCCAGTTTTGGCTTGTCTTCCCCCCCCCCCATTTAAGAAGTACTGTCTGAAATTTAGTCCTTATTTATGAAAAATGAGGTCTGTACATAGGAAAGGGGGAGGGTAGTGCCCACTCCCAGGACTGGACTTTCCTCCTAGAGTAAGAGGTCAGAGTTTCATTCCTCTCTAGATTTGGGAAAAGGATTATATGTACATTTTTTTGTTTAACCATCCTTTTTCTCATTTCCTCTGTCCAGTTTAACTCCTATACGCAGGTCTATACCTCAGGGTGTATCTATAACTCAAAGCCCCTGGCTGAAAACTCTGTTAACCTGAAGCTATCTGTCTGGGACTGGGATTTACGCTACAGCTATGAACAGACACTGCGGTTCCATAATACTGGCTATAACCCAGAACACTGCCCAGATTCCTGGCTCCCTAGACAGCAGGTAAGGTGTCTAAACGTCCTAAAAATTCCCTTGGCTTTCTCACAAGGGAGAAGTGGAAAGAAACAGTGTCTGAGTCTCCGGGAAAAGCTACCCCACATTTCTTCTGTAGCTGTCACTTATAGTCCCCTGGAAGCTGGAAATCCTAGAATAGCACAGAGGGCATCCTTTTTGTTTTCATTTTTGTTTATTAGTCTTCCTGTCTCATACATGTGTTTTACAAAGTTTCCTTAAAATCAACTTTAATCAGTCCTGATGCCTGGTTTGAAATCTAATGAGGAGAGTAGATAAAGAGTTCTTGGGGGGAGGCTTGTAGTTCTAACACTAGTGCAGCATGAGTGGTTGGCAGCTGGACATTCCTTCCTGACCCAGTTTGGGAAAACTGGGATCATCTGGGTTTTACGTTGCTAGCTGATTTCTCTTTCCCTTTTAGCCAAGCTTAATGGTTCCTGGACCCCCCAGTTCTGTGTGGCTCTTCTCTAGAGGAACCCTGACTCCCCTAAATCAGCTCTGTCCTTGGCGGGACAGTTCCTCCCTGCTGGCAGTCTCTTCTCGTTGGCTGCCTCGACCTGCTGTCTCCTCTGAAAGCCTGGCTGATCAGGAGTGGGGGCTTCCCTCACACTGGGGAGCTTGCCCTTTACCCCCGGGGCTGCTGCTGCCTGGGTATCTGGGACCCCAGATCAGGCTCTGGAGACGCTGCTACCTGAGAGGAAGGCCTGAGGTCCAGGTGAGAAGGGAAGGTAGGGATTAGGAGTGGGAAAAGGGGCTTGACTATTGAACCAGATATTCTAGGAGAAACCTGATGTTTCCAGGAGCTAGAAAGGCAAGGGGCTAGGGGAATTGGGAAGTGATCCTGCTGGTATTAAAGTGGATAAGTTTGGGAGTATACGGTGTGGGAGAAACTGCTTGTGGAACCTAGGGCATAGTTGGAAGGTGCTAGAAGTGATGGTAACTAGACTTATTGTGGGGATCATTTCATAATATATAAAAATGCTGAATCACTTATGTACGTGAAACCAATAGGATATTATATGTCAATTATTCTTCAATTAAAAAAAATGTTGTAAGTAGCAGTTCTTAGAAGAGAGCTAGAGTTGCAGTAACATTCCTCTCTGCCTCTTTTCACCCCCTCCTCAGATAGGCCTCTCAGCCCCCACAATATCTGGCCTCCAGGAAGAACTATCCCATCTTCAGGAGCTATTAAGAAAATGGACACCAAGAGTATCTCCCAAAGATAACTCCAAGGAAAGAGATCCAAATACCACTCTTTCCCAATCCCAATGGAATCTCTGACTTTTTCTTGGGCAGGGCAGAGGGCTGTCTGGGGTGAGGGAGGGTTCTAATTCTTCAATTTTTCTTATCTGCTCTTGCTTTTACATTGCAATCCTCACCAAGCTCACTGATTTTTCATTGCAGATGGGTGGTGCTGACTTTCTCTCCAACTCTTGCCCTGTCCTGTTTGGGTCCTCACAATTTATGTGTATATATATATATATATATATATATATAATATATATATTATACACAGACACACACATATATAATTTGATTAGAACGAATTTAAAGAATTAAAAAAATGCTTTCTTTGCTATTGAAGAGTTGTGATTTGAAGCAGAAACAAATCGGTCCACAATGATTGCCTTTTTTTTCAGAGCGATTCCGTTCCTTTTGGATATCCAGCTGTTTAAAACTATGAGATCAGAGATGCTGTTCCTCAGTCTCCACAAGATGGCCTACAGACCTCATTCTCACCTCTTGCTGCTGCTTTAATTCCCATTTCTATTTCTTCCCTTTAGTTTCCATGGGTATGGAGTGGATGTGGGAGACACCGTTTTCCAATTGTGTATTTTTCTAGTGACATTTCTATTTAAGAAGTTCATTAAAGCACAGTATTTATACACGTTGCTAGCATTGTTTCTTGTGTCAGAATAAAGGATCCTAAGGTAAGAGAAGTGGTAGGTGGAGTGTGCGTGTGACCCGAGGATGGCATCCACCCTGTTATTGCTAAGGAAGTAAGGAGATGGATCCGGTGAGATGTGAATTCTCTCCTGTAATTTGGGACAAGGGTTGTCTTTTCCAAGCTTCCTATTAAGCGGCGGATGGGGCAAAAGCATACCAGGACGTTGTTGCCGGGGTCGGGGTGTGTTCTGAAGGTCGAACCAGATCTCTGGGCTTCAATATCAACCATCCCTCAACTTTGGTCAAACTGCATCGCTGAACCGTAGCTTCCCCTCACCCCTCGTGCAGTAACGACTTAGGCGAGCTCACACGCCTCCGCAGCCCAGGCATTCCGCAATCCCCTCCCGAGGGAAAACCAAATACCTCCAGCCCAGGCCAGGGCTCTGAGGCCGCACCGGCCCAGGGATGTAGGTAGGGTAGAGGGCTGTCTCTGCGCCCGGAGGCAGCCGAATTTTTGGGGAAACAGACCACTGGCAACAAAGTTTATGAAATGAAATTTTGTCCGTTTATCTTTCGAATTTACATTTTGGGAAGCAGTGGAATCTATTAACGTCTAATGCTGCCTGAAGTGCGTCTGAGCGTTTCTGTTCCGCCTTCCCCTCCCTGACCGCTTACACCAGACTGGACCTCATCACAAGGACTTCGTAATTGCAGGGGCGGCGAGTGTCCGCGACCCCTAAGATGGCCGCGGCCGCTTCCGGCTCCACCCCCGCGTCCCCGCTTACTACCTCACGTCCACCTTTGCCCCGGAAGCGGAATTGGCGACTAAGGTCGGAGGGCGGGATCACTGCTTGGCGACTGCGGGAGCTGTTTCGCAATGGCGGCCGGGCCGATCTCCGAGCGGAACCAGGGTGACTGAAAGGGATGAGTCCAGAATGGGCTCAGGGGAGCTGGGAGGCCCCGACTAGAGCTAGTGTTTCCGCGGGGGCGGGAAACTGGAACCCCCCCTCCCCACTGGAAGGCACGAGACCGGCCCCCGTGCCTCCGGCCGCAGGGCAGCCGGGTGCGAGCTGAGGCCTGTGGGTGTGATTCTGTGTCCAATCCCCTTAAGAAGCTTCTCTAGCAACTGGAGAAAGGAGGTGTGAGGGCTTAATGACGTTTTTTATCTTTTTCTTTTTGCTTCTATACCGATCTCCACCCCTAAATCCCCCGGCTCGCTTCCATCTTCATGTTCCCACCGCCTCCTTTTTTCTTGTTATATTCTCATCTCTGTCCTTATCTCCTGCTCACCCCCTCTAGATGCCACTGTGTACGTGGGAGGCCTGGATGAGAAGGTTAGCGAACCACTGTTGTGGGAGCTATTTCTCCAGGCAGGGCCAGTAGTCAACACCCACATGCCAAAGGATAGAGTCACTGGTCAGCACCAAGGTAAGAGATGTATTATGTTTTGAGGGGACAAACTGCCCCTGGAGGGCCCCAGCGATATTCACAACTGTTTTGGAATGAGCAACCTAAGATTTCTTTCTCTTAAGCCTAGCTCACAGTTTGTGTATGGAAGCATTCTCAATTGAAGTGAGGTTATGAATTGTTCTTCGTGCTTTCGAAGATGAATGAGTTTATACCTTATTTGAATCACTTTGCTTAAGTTGTTAACTTCCTCCCTTCTACTTCCCCAGGCTATGGCTTTGTGGAATTCTTGAGTGAGGAAGATGCTGACTATGCCATTAAGATCATGAACATGATCAAACTCTATGGGAAGCCAATACGGGTGAACAAGGCATCAGCTCACAACAAAAACCTAGATGTAGGGGCCAACATTTTCATTGGAAATCTGGACCCAGAGATTGATGAGAAGCTGCTTTATGATACTTTCAGTGCCTTTGGAGTCATCTTACAAACTCCCAAGATCATGCGGGACCCTGACACAGGCAACTCGAAAGGTTATGCCTTTATTAATTTTGCTTCATTTGATGCGTCGGACGCAGCAATTGAGGCCATGAATGGGCAGTATCTGTGTAACCGCCCCATCACTGTGTCCTATGCATTCAAGAAGGACTCCAAGGGTGAGCGCCATGGCTCAGCAGCCGAACGACTTCTGGCAGCCCAGAATCCACTTTCCCAGGCCGACCGCCCTCATCAGCTGTTTGCAGACGCACCCCCTCCACCCTCTGCCCCCAATCCTGTAGTATCATCGCTAGGGACTGGGCTTCCTCCACCAGGTAAAGCTTTTGATTCAAAATGTTTGTTTGGGTCTAGGGTAGTAGTTGGGGAGGGGAGGGCAGGAAGAAGGAAAAAGAACCCAATAAAGTGAATATTGCATCAGTACATGATGAGAAAGGGATTGAGAGATGATGGTTGTGATGGGGAAGAAAGTTGTTGAATTTTTCCAGGTTGAAGGTGTTGTCTAACATTGCTTCTGACTTAGGAGGGGGAAAGAGCTCTCCTGCCTGGAGAGGCCAGACTGGAACAGGCTCTTTATTAAGACAGATTGCTCCTTACTATCACTAACTCTTTCTCCATTTCCTCTATAGGCATGCCTCCTCCTGGCTCCTTCCCACCCCCAGTGCCACCTCCTGGAGCCCTTCCACCTGGGATACCCCCAGCCATGCCCCCACCACCTATGCCTCCTGGGGCTGGAGGACATGGCCCCCCATCAGCAGGAACCCCAGGGGCTGGACATCCTGGACACGGGCACTCACATCCTCACCCATTCCCACCGGGTGGGATGCCCCATCCAGGTGGGTGTTCTTTTCTGGGAGAGGGAGGGATGAGCTTGGTAGAGGAGCTCTATCACCACGTAAGCCGCTGCCCTTTGTTCCTCAAAAATAATAGAGTGCCAGAGCTTTTTCTTCAGACATTCGTTTATAAAACACAAAATACTGTTTAACCACCAACTCTGTCTCTATTTCTTAAATTTTTCCAAAGAAAGAGCTATGCTTATTTTTTGTTTCCTTAATTTTTACTTCCATTCTCTCCTCTGACTTCCACCCCACAGCAGTTACCTAATTGGCAAGTCTTAGGGGGCACTTCTGCTCCTTATTTGGCTTGACCTTTGCTATACTTGAAACTGGTTATGTCTTCCTATTTGAAAATCTTGTGTCTTTGGTTTTTCTGGATTCTCCATGTATTGCTCCTGATTCCTCAATCTCAGCCACCTTAACAGATTCCTTTTTCTCTGCTTATACTTAGGTTTTGTGTTGGTTTTCTCTTCTGCATAGTTCTGTTACTTGTACCCTGATGCCTTCTGGGTTTGTATCTCAGGCCCAGGTTATGTGCATTCCAGACCCTTAATCCTGCTGCTTAGTGAACAGCTCCACTTTTCTATCCCTACCTTTCATATCTGTTCTTCCTCTAGTATTCTTTGTTTTCAGATGCTTAATTAAGAGTTCTGGGAGCTATATTTGATTATTTCCTATCACCCTACTCTTGATACCACGTCTTACTAATACCCATCAGCCCCCACTGCCAGTGCCCTAGTTCAGGCCTCATACCCTAATTATTTCACACCTAATTTATTGTAGTAGTTTTTGAACTGACATTTCAATTCCAATTTTCTCTACCTTTGTTCCACTTTCATAATTTTTCTAAAACACAGATGTTCACACACCCTTGCTCAGAGTTCCCCTGTTGCTCCCTTTTTCCTAGCGAAAAACCCAAACTTGTTACCATAGCATTTTAGTCTTTGCATGATCTGGCCCCTGCCCATTACTCCCACGAGTGCTGATTACTGAGTTACTGGTTTTCCTGGAACATACTGTGTTGTTTGACAAACCTGTGATTTGCACACGCTTACCTTTCTTGCCTGCGATATTCTATTCCACTCTATTGTCCACCTGAAAAATTCTTATTCATCCTTTAGAATTAGATCTTTGCTCAGGCAGTATCTCTGCCACCATACCAAATCCTATCAAAAAAAATCATTCCATTTGTTACATACTCCTGCAGCACTGTGACAGTACGTAAATCATGGAAGGAGCAAGTGAAGTTCATGAGGAGCTGATTGGTTGTTTGGTTTGTACTGTTTGGAATGGGGTCCAGGGCAAGGACACTTTTTACCAGCCTTATTTTCCATACTCTTTTCCTGCTGTTATTTCCTTTGGTTCTCTTCCTTCCTCCATTATAATTGCCCTCTTCTCTATCTCCCTTTTGTCTCCTTTCCTCTGTTTTGTTCTCATAGGGATGTCTCAGATGCAGCTGGCCCATCATGGCCCTCATGGCTTAGGACACCCCCATGCCGGGCCCCCAGGCTCTGGAGGGCAGCCTCCACCCCGACCACCACCTGGAATGCCCCATCCTGGACCTCCTCCAATGGGCATGCCTCCCCGAGGGCCTCCATTTGGATCTCCCATGGGTGAGTAGGTTCTAGCCACCTCCGTCATCCTCACATACCATATTCTTGCATTTTCCTTTGTCATGCCCCATACCACCTGCCCTTTCTTTCCTTACTTGTTATAATGCTTCTCATTGTCTTGCCTATTCTTTTACATTCTGCCAATATCAACTATCTCCTATTTCTTGGTTTTGCTAACTTTTCTTTCTCTTCCTGCAGGTCACCCAGGACCTATGCCTCCCCATGGTATGCGTGGACCTCCTCCACTGATGCCCCCTCATGGATACACTGGCCCTCCACGACCCCCACCCTATGGCTACCAGCGGGGGCCCCTCCCTCCACCCAGACCCACTCCCCGGCCTCCAGTTCCCCCTCGTGGCCCACTTCGAGGCCCTCTCCCTCAGTAATTTCTCATTCTCTTTCCTCCTGTTGTATCTTCCCAACATCTTTTCAATTCCTTGGACCAGTCACAGTTACTCTAGCTCCCTGGGGCTGAGGCACTAATCCCTCTAAGGCTTTTTTTTAAGTGTAATTGTTTTCTAGGAGGTTTTATTTTTTTTCTTTGTTGGTCCTAAGTGTTTTGCAAATGCACAGAGAAAATAAAATTGAACTCCTTATTTATTCTTTGTGGTTTTTTTCTTGGCAAAGTAACTTAACCTCTTTTTGTTGAAGGAAAATTGTAAGTATATTGGTAAGAGAATGGTAAGGTAGGAGTGAGGGTATTTATTCCATGTTTTAAAGGGTTATTCTGTAATGTGTTGAAATTGCTTACTGCTGTGCACTTTAGTAATTGTTTCTTTTTTTTATTTAGGTATTATTGATATACACTCTTATGAAGGTTTCACATGAAAAAACAATGTGGTTACTACATTTACCCATATTACCAAGTCCACACCCACACCCCAATGCAGTCACTGTCCATCAGTGTAGTGAGATGCCACAGATTCACTATTTGCCTTCTCTGTGCTACACTGTTTTCCCCATGATCCCCCACACCATGTGTACTAAACATAATACCCCTCAATCCCCTTCTCCCTCCCTCCCCACCCGCCCTCCCACAGCCCTCCCCTTTGGTAACCACTAGTTCCTTCTTGGAGTCTCCGAGTCTGTTGCTATTTTGTTCCTTCAGTTTTGCTTCATTGTTATACTCCACAGATGAAGGAAATCATTTGGCACTTGTCTTTCTCTGCCTGGCTTATTTCACTGAGCATAATATCTTCCAGCTCCATCCATGTTTTTGCAAATGGTAGGATTTATTTCTTATAGCTGAATAGTATTCCATTGTGTATATGTACCACCTCTTTATCCATTCATCTACTGATGGACACTTAGGTTGCTTCCATATCTTGGCTATTGTAAAAAATGCTGCAGTAAACATAGGGGTGCATATGTCTTTTTGAATCTGAGAAGTTGTATTCTTTGGGTAAATTCCAAGGAGTGGGATTCTTGGGTCAAATGATATTTGTATTTTTAGTTTTTGGAGGAACCTCCATATTGCTTTCCACAATGGTTGAACTAGCTTACATTCCCACCAGCAGTGTAGGAGGGTTCCCCTTTCTCCGCATCCTCACCAGCATTTGTTGTTCTTAGTCTTTTGGATGCTGGCCATCCTTACTGGTGTGAGGTGATATCTCATTGTGGTTTTAATTTTCATTTTCCTGATGATTAGTAATGTGGAGCATCTTTTCATGTGTTTATCAGCCACCTGAATTTCTTCTTTGGAGAACTGTCTCTTCATATCCTCTGCCCATTTTTTAATCAGGTTATTTGCTTTTTGGGTGTTGAGGCATGTAAATTCTTTACATATTTTGGATGTTGACACCTTGTCGGATATGTCATTTACAAATATATTCTCCCATACTCAGGATGTCTTTTTGTTCTGTTGATGGTGTCCTTTGCTGTACAGAAACTTTTTAGTTTGATGTAGTCCCATGAGTTCATTTTTACTTTTGTTTCCCTTGCTGGAGGAGATGCGTTCAGGAAGAAGCTCATGCTTATATTCAGGAGATTTTTGCCTGTGTTGTCTTCTAAGAGTTTTATGGTTTCATGACTTACATTCAGGTCCTTGATCCATTTCGAGTTTACTTTTGTGTATGGGGTTAAACAATAATCCCGTTTCATTCTCTTGCATGTAGCTGTCCAGTTTTGCCAACACCAGCTGTTGAAGAGGCTGCCATGTCCCCATTGTATGTCCATGGCCCCTTTATCATGTATTAATCGACCGGATATGGTTGGGTTTATATCAGGGCTCTAGTCTGTTCCATTGGTCTATGGGTCTGTTCTTGTGCCAGTATCAAATTGTCTTGATTACTGTGGCTTTGTAGTAGAGCTTGAAGTTGAGGAGCATAATTCCCCCAGCTTTATTCTTCCATCTCAGGATTATTTTGGCTATTCGGGGTCTTTTGTCGTTCCATATGAATTTTAGAACGATTTTTTCTAGTTTATTGAAGAATGCTGTTGGTATTTTGATAGGGATTGCATTGAATCTGTAGATTGCTTTAGGCAGGATGGCCATTTTGATAATATTCATTCTTCCTATCCATGAGCACGGGATGTGTTTCTATTTATTGGTATCTTCTTTAATTTATCTCATGAGTGTCTTGTAGTTTTCAGAGTATAGGTCTTTTACTTCCTTGGTTAGGTTTATTCCTAGGCATTTTATTTCCAGCAATTGTTTCTTACATCAGTCTTATTCATTTAGTTTATGAGATAGCGACCCATTATCTGTGGCATGGAGTTATTGTGTTAGGTGAGAACAGAAGTAAAGTTTCTGGAGATAAGCTGGCAAAAATATGAAGTAATATGCACAAAGCTATTCACTGAAGCACTATTTGTAATAACAGTAGATTGGAAACAACTCACATATCCATCTGTGAGAGACTAGTTGAATAAACTAGTAAATCTACACAATTGAGTACTGAGCGGCAGTAAAAAGGAACAAGGAAGGTACATACTGTTCTGGAGAGATCTCCAGGGTATATTAAGTGAGGAAAGTATAGAATGTATCGTGTGCTACCTTATCTAAGGGTGGTGCATAATAGGTACATTTGTTTATATTTAGAAAGTGAAGGATAAACCAAATCATGGAAATGTATATCACTTGGGGGAAGAAGGAATTATGGAGGGAAAGTTGATTTCTTTGAGCCTGCTTGTTAATGTGGTTTTCTTTGGAACCATGTAAATGTCTGACATAATTGCAAAAGTGGAAATTGGAACAGTAGGCAACCCAGTAAACCTTTGTTTTCTTCTGTTCTTCACCACTAGACATCTTTTGGATAAGGAATTAATATCTTATTCCTCTTTTTCTCAATCTCAATCCTTCCAAACCTGATTTCTATCACATTTCAACCTACCCTCAAAGACTCTTAGGTAACTAGACCAAATCCAAGGGCCTTTTCTATTTGCTGCATTTGATCCAGTTATAACACTTCCCTTCTCTTTTTGGCTTAATGGAACCATGAACTTTATTGACGTCTAGTCACAAAAAGGTGAGCCTGGTCTGCTTGTTCTGCGTCACTCTCATTCATGTAATTACCTGAGAGGGTCCATGCTGGTGGCAGCAGAGGATACAAAGGTGAGCAGGACAGTTCTCTCCAATATTACGAAGGGATAGGCTCACGCGAGATTATTAGGGAATAAAATATTTTGAGAGCACAAGGAAGGGAATCTTAACCTCTCGTGAAAGTCTAAGTAAACTTCCTGAAAAAAAGTGATGCTTGAATATAAACTTGAAGGGTAGAAATTTCCCAGGCATAGATGAAGGGAAATCATTCCAGGTAGATGGGATGTTCCTGAGCAGAAGCAGAGATTGATAAATAGTATGGCATAAAACGCACTAAAGCTGTTTGGTGGTGGAGGCAGGGTGAGGTCCGAGCCAAGGAAGCCCCTACAGCTCAGTCTCCTTTCCACATCATGGCACAGAAACTTCAAACAGACACTGAGGCAAAAGGAGTAGGCTTCTTCAAGCTGGAGGCTGTTGGCTCAGGACTTCTAGCCGTCCGAACCTCTGCTCAGCAGCCCGAAGTGCTGAGGAGATGAATATCTGAGCACCATTGTCAAGGCATACAGGTTAGGAGGCTGTTAGCCATGATGGGAAGCCACAGTGGGGGTTTAAGCAAGGGAATGACGTATTTGCATTTTAGAACCACAGTAGCAGTGGAGAAAGATGAAAACTTGGGGGCAAGGAAACAAATTATGCATCTGGCAATAACTCAGTTGAGAGATGAAGTCCTAACTAAGGGCTTTGACAGAAGCAGGGATGAAGAGGAAGAGATGCGTTGAGGTATTGAAGGCAAAAGAGTAGAACTTGGTGTTAAATTGGGTATAGTGAATGGAAGGGAGAGTAAAATCAAGGATAAGAATTTTTTGGGGGGAGGATGGAAATGAGGTCAGTTTTGGATATATTGACTGAGGTGAGTTGTGAGACATGCACATGGCGTCATTTAGTGGATGTCTGGTTATGTATTTTGAAAGCTTGTGGAAGATTAGACATGGTATTTCACACCATGAATGGCTAAGGATAAGGATGTCAGGATTCTAAGTCATAATGGGGTTAATTAGCTTCTTAATACCCAACGGAGCTCTTCTACACAGTGGCTTCGATGTGGTCATAAGCTGGTCCCAGGAGCACTTGCAGCCTGGCCTAGCTAACAGCTGGCTCCTGGCTCCAGGTACCAGAGGCCAGCGCTGAAGAACTCCAAATGGTGGAAGGCTTTGTCTCAATCTCTGTGTTCTTTTTGCCTCCGTGTCATTTATCAAAGGGACTGATTCTTCTAACACCCTCCGTGAGGGCTTCAGTGACTGTTACCCTTCGGCTGATGATTCTCAAAATTCTAGTGTCTTTTTCCCCATAATCTCTTGTGTTGTATTTTCAGCTGTTACCTGATATGATGAATGCACACCATCACTGCTGAATTCCTTACTTCTCTCTTTAGAACCACTATTTTCTCAGGCATTCATTCTCAGTATCTCTGAACTTTCATTCATTCAACAATTTTTGAGTGCCTCCTCTAGTCATTACCTTTGACTCCCCCAAACTTCTTCTCTACACTCTCTAGCTATTTCAGACTCTGGTGGTCAGCAATTCTCTGAACAGAATTAATATTGCTTATACATTTAAATACTTCAGATTACACATCTGTTAATTATTCACTCAACCAGGGTTTCTCAATATTTTTCTATTATTGCCCCCATGCTCCCAAGGAAACATTTTTTCCTAACTGCCTTCCCCCAATGATTGAAATTCTAATATCACAGATGTGCTGTGTATCTATTTATGTACTACGACCCTTTGGATGGGCATGTACCATTGTAATATGTAATATCCATTCCTAACCAATTTTTGACCACTTAGGGAGGGATATCACCTCCACTGAGAACGTAAGCTTTAGACCATGCGTCCTTGATGTTTTGTGGGCCATAGACAGTCCTTTGAGAATATGACAAGAACTATGGACTCTATCCAAGAAAAATACATATATGCATTATATATCCATATCCTGGAGCAAAAATTCCTTAAGGTTCTTGGTTCCCAATCTAAGTCTCCCTATGTTAAACTAAATCCTTTAAGAACCCTTAAGGGATCTCATTCTATTAATCTGTATCTCCCTGGGGTGTTGAAAGGTTCCTGGCATATACAATAACTGTAAAAATAATAACAGCTAATATTTACTGAACTCTTACTATGTGCCATATACTATCGTACATGTTTTACATGCATTATGTCAGTTAATCCTCACAAAACCAGCCGAGGTAGGTTTTGTTATTACTTCTACTTTAAGATCGGGAAACTGATGCTAAGATACTTGACCAAGGTCACATTCTAAGAAATGGTGGATGCAGTAATTGAACCAAGATCAGAATGAATTTCAGATCCGATTGCTTCATCACATTATACTATATTTACTGAATAAATACTTGAATGAATGAATGTTTTGCTTTGTTATTTACTGGCTTTCTATGTAACATAGTCTCTTCCTTTAACTGGATTATAAGCTCCTAAAGGATAGGAATTTCGGTACTTCACTGGAACTTTATGGTATTGTAAAGGTGCTTTGACCTGTTTGTCCCTCTTTACCCTCCCCATCCTGACAATCTCATGTGCTTAGAGTTGGATGGATAGAAGCAAGGGTAGTATAGGTAGGTGGCTGATGTTGAGGAGCAGCCAATTTGATGGGTAAGTGGGGAAAGAAGCTACACCAGGAAGCAGTATAAGGCAGTAGTTAAAAACCCTGGGAAGCTCTGAAACCCAGAGCTGTAAAGCTAGAGACGTATATACTAGATGAATCTACTTATATGGAACTCTAGAAAGGCTAACTGATGGTGACAGAATGGAGATCAGCGGTTGCCAAGGTTGGGGAGATTGATTGCAGAGAGGTAAAAGGGAACTTTGGGGGACAAAGGAAATGTTATCTTGATCAAGGGAGGTGCTTATGTGGGTATGTAAACTCATTAAATTTATACAATATACCCTTAAACTGGAAGCATTTAGAAAGAATATGGGCTCTGAGTATATAGTGCCTGGGTTCAAATCCTAGTTTTGCTACTTTGAGTTGTGTGATTATATCAAATCACTTAACCAGTCAGTGCCTCAATCTCATCATCTAAATGGTGATCATCTTATAGGGTTAGTGGTGGGGTGAGTTAATCAATGTAAAGTAGTCAAAAAAGTGGTATTACAATTAGTACACATAATGTAGTGGGGGGGTGATACGGGGAAGACAGTATAATACAGAGAAGACAAGTAGTGATTCCATAGCATCTTACTATGCTGATGGACAGTGACTGCAATGGGGTATGTGGTGGGGATTTGATAATAGGGGGAGTCTAGTAGCTATAATGTTGCTCATGTAATTGTACGCTAATAATAGCAAAAAAAAAAAGTGCCCAAGTCAGGAAAATGCTCCAACAATGTTAACCATCATTGCCATATGCCCATTTTTCACCTCCTGGGCTACAGTCTCATTTCCCCCACCTAATATAAGCCATTGTGGTGAAGAGCTGAGTCTGGGAGATAGAACCAAGTCAACTAAAAAATGGGGCAACTTTTAGGCAATTAGTTTATATTTTTTCAAACAAATTCTTTACCTATTCAACACTGATATTTAGTGGGAGTAAGAAGAAATTTATCACATGCACTAATGGTAATACTTAACTTACTTGGAATAATCCTTCATTAGATGTTTACTTAATGGATACAGGGGATATAGCAGTAAATATATCAGATAAGGTCCTTGCTCTCTTAGAACTGACAACCTAAGTAGGAGAAGACAAAAAATAAACAAGTCGAAAAGAAATTTGGATAGGGATAAACTTGTAAGAAAAAAAAAAAAAAAGGCCGGGTGATCGGATAGTGACTGGGGAGTGAGGAGGGCTATACTTCTTTTAGAGTGGTCTGAAAGGTGACTCTGAGTGGACACCTGAATGAAAAGGCAAAGATCCAGGTGAAGGTGCTGAGGTCTTCTGATGGTTATGTGGTGGGCATGCTAGAAGCACAGCTGGGAGACCAGTGAGTCTGAAGCAGGGTTGAAATCTGGAAGAGACGTAGGGAAAAGGGCTGGGGACGTAGGTAGGGGCCAGATTATGCAGAGCCTTTTAGGGGCAGTGGTGGAGAAGTGGTAGAAACAGAATGTAATTTGAAGGTAGGGCCGACATGACTGCTGATGTAGAGATAAGGGCAAACAAGGAAAACTCCATGGTTTTGAGCCTGAAATCTTGGTGAAGAGATAAGGAAGATCTGGATCAGAGGTTTGTTTATGGATCTCGTAAGTTTGAGATGCTTATTAGATATCCATGCAGTGATGTTGAATTGACAGATGGAGATTTTGAGTCCAGGCTTGGTGGAAAGGTCTGGACTGGAGGTATACATGTGGGAATCATCAATATATAGATATTATTAAAGTCATGGGACTATCTGAGGTGACCAAAGAGAAGAGACTAGGAGGGAGGGGGATAGGACCCAGGACTGAGCCCCTAAGAACTCTACTGTTAATGGACCAGGCAAAACGACTGCGAAGGAGTGGCTGGTGAGGTGTATGGGTCCATGGTTTCTGGGAAAAACGATCAAGTCTTTCCTCAGAACTTGAAAAATACATACAATCTTTCTCTCTAAGAAGTACAAGATTTCTATGTCAGCAAGTAATAGATAATTGTAGAGTGTGCAAAGTCACCTGAAAGAGAAGAAAGGGCTCCCTGCCAGCCGGACTGGGCTAGAACCTAATTGAAAATGTTAGCATATTTAAATAAAGAATGTGTCACCCTTCTTTGGGGTCAGCAAGGAAAGCCTAGTAAAGGGGGAGTCCCTGAGGCCCACATGGGCGCAAGAACTGCAGCCAGGAAGAGCTTTGTGAACCCACTGGCGTGATTTCTAGCTGGGGATAGCTAGATGCCATTAAAAATACAGTACTCCCGTTCAGTTACGTCACTGTGCATTAAATCATTGACATTATTTATGATTCTGATTTGGCTTTAGGGAAAGATTGCACTGGGCAGGCAGAAACGAGCATTCATTCAGGCTGAGTGACAGTTACATTTCTCATGGTCAATTGAAACTTACGTATTATGGCTTTATATTTCTGTAAATTGTAAACTTTGTTTGCGCAAGTGAGTATTTCCAGATATAGCTTTGGCCCATATCCCTGTGAAAAGTGACACATATAGAGCTTTTTTTTTTTAGTGCCTCTTTGTCCCCTTCACCTATTTTACCACCCATGCAAACACCTCCCTGATGGTAACCACCAATCACTTCTCAGTGTCTATGAGTCTACCGTTGTTTTGTTTTGTTTTTAGATTCCACATATAAGTGAAATTGTATGGTATTTGTCTTTCTCTGCCTGGCATATTTCACTTAGCACAATACCCTCTAGCTCCATCCATACCGTTGCAAGTGGCAGGATTTCTTTCTTTTTTATGGTTGAATAATATTCCACTGTGTATCCGTACTGCATCTTCTTTATCCATTTGTTTATTGATGGACACTGGTTGCTTCCATATCTTGGCTCTTGTATATACTGTGGCAATAATCATAGGTGTGCATATACCTTTTCAAATCAGAGATTTTGTTTTCTTTGGGTAAATTCCTAGAAGTGGAGTTCCTGGGTCCTATGGTATTTCTATTTTAAATTTTGGAGGAACCTCCATACTTCTTTCCACAGTGGCTGCACTAATTAACATTCCCACCAACAGTATAGGAAGATTCCTTTTCCTCTACATTATCGCCGACATTTATTATTTCTTGTCTTTTGGATGGTGGTCATTCTGACTGGTGTGAGGTGGTATCTCATTGTGGTTTTGACTTGCATTCCCTGGTGATTAGTGATTTGGAGATTCTTTTCATGTGCCTGTTGGCCATCTGAATTTCTTCTTTGGAGAATGTCTGTTAAGTCCTCTGCCCATTTTTTAACTGGGTTATTTGTTTTTTTGGTGTTGAGTCTTATGAGTTCTTTGTATATTTTGGATGTTAGCCCCTTATCAGATATATCATTCACGAATATAGTCTCCCGTACAGTCGGTTGCTTTTCTGTTTTGTTGATAGTTTCCTTTTTTTTTTTTTTTTTAAAATGATTCCTTCTTGTTTATTTTTGCTTTTGTTTCCCTTGCCCAGGGAGATGTGTCCAGAAAAAAATTACTCATGTTTATGTTCAAGAGATTTTTACCTATGTTTTCCTCTAAGAGTTTTATGGTTTCATGTCTTATATTTAGGTCTTTAATCGATTTGGTGTTTACGTTTGTGTATGCTGTTAAGAAAACAGTCGTTTCATTCTCTTGCATGTAGCTGTCCAGAAACAGAGCCATTTAAAAAATAGAGCTGGAGCAGCCATTTCAGAGGAACGGCCTTGCATGTCCTGTTTTCTAAACCTTTGAACTGGGTCAAACAACCAAAATTTTAAGTCAGCAAGAATGAAAAAATCCTGTTTGAAATGACTGGTAACAGTGAACTTTTTCCTAGTGACCACTTCACCTGACCAATAAATGAAGTACAAATCTAGCCGTGCTTTTCAGCACCAATGAACTACCCTTAAAAATAACTTATCCAATCTTTCTTTTTTTCCCTCCATAAAAACCCTGAGTCCACTTCCTGTAATCAGGACACTATTTGGGTTTCCATCTAAATCTGTGTAACCTAAATTGTAATTCTTTGGTCCCAAGAAACGCTGTGCTTTGGAACTGGATTCTTGTTTTCAGATTGACATTCCTGTCAGTGGGAAAGGCAGATGTCATGTGAGGTCTCCTGGGACCCAGCCCGACGGGCCCTCCATGTAACATTTGAAACGTCCATGTTTAGAAAGCAGAATCACACACTATTAGATCTGAAATGAGGATGATGCAGCATCTAACCCAAGCCCTCCATTTTCCAGATGAGAAAATCTAGGTTCAGAGAGACAGAGAAATTGACCAAGAGCTCACACTTATTAGAAGTGAGAACCCAGGTCAGAGCCCCCCGGTCCGTGTTCTGTCCAGAATATCCTAAGGCTTCACCTAGAACAGGCAGATGCAGTGTGTCCATCCTCAGACCATCCGGCTCCCCTCACCTCTGGAGCGGGGTGGACACCAAGTGATATGTCCTAGATCTCGGAGCCCAGGTCATTGGCACAGGGGGCACAGGAAGGATGAAAGGAAAGAACTGAAACTAGTTCGCTATTTTCTTCCCTGGAAGCAGAAGTGTGTGTGTGTGTGTGTGTGTGTGTGTGTGTGTGTGTGTTTTGTAAAGGAAAGTAGGGAAGAGTATTGAGGGCGTCCCTTTTTGAGTCATAGGAGCAAAGAAATGCAAAGGGAGATGTCGGGTTGGTCAGACCTGTAACAGACCATCAGCTTCCCCAGAACTCACCTCTTCTGCCGCCAGCTGACTAGAGGATGGGGAGGTCTACACTGTAAATAAGTAATCCGGACTGTCTCTGGAAAGAGATGGCTGGGATCCAAGAGTGTCGGCTTCTGGCAGTTCACGCCTTCTTGTCCCTGCCAGGTGGGCTTGGAGTCTGGGCACTCGGATTTGGGAGAAGGTTCTGGGAAAGGAGTTTGGCTGGGAGCAGTGGAGAAGGGGCAGTGAGGTACTTTGAAGGCAGAGAGAGAGACCCTGAAATTCGTGGGTTCTGCAAAAGCAAGACTGGGACTCTGAGGAAGGGGCTGCCTGGTTCACGGCCTCCCTTTCTGTCTTCCCGCTTGTCTTCCTGACATCACTAATTCTTTCCTTAGTTCCTTTTATTTTTTACTAGGAAGGGGCTGGCAAGGGCTGTGTGTCATCTCCAGCTGTCCCTGTGACAACCCCTAGCCCCTTCATCATTTTTGCCGGTGCCCCGAGTCCCTCCCCATCCTTTCTCCTTCTGCGCCCTCCCCCGGCCCCCCAACAATGGTCTCTTCCGTCGCTCGGAGGCGAGGTTGGGGGGTGGGAGGCGGGGCGGAGCGGGGGGGGGGGGGGGCGGGGGCAGGTCTGCATTGCTGCTTCCCCGGGTACGCGGAGCAGTGCCGCTGCCGCCAGCCCCGCGGCCGGGACCCCCGCCCTCACCCGGACGCCCCTGCCCGGGGCACCCAGCCCAGGTGAGACCCCTTTCTCAGTATCTCACCGCCACCCCGCCCCGGGCAGAAGCATCCTTGTCTTGCCTTGCAGCCATTTTATCCTCCGATGCTTTGCTTCTTGGGAGGGTGACCGTCCCCACTTCAGGGGTGAGGAGACGGGTGGTGGTTTGAATGGACATTTGTTTCAGTTGCTGTGCTGAGCACAATGTGTGTGTGTGTGTGTGTGTGTGTGTGTATCTCCCTTAGCCAGGCCCCTACCACCCTCTCAGATACGGGGTTGTGCGGAGGTTGTTAGGTGGGATAGGATTCCCTTAAACGCCAGCCCCCTCCTCACCTTGCGCCCCCCCCACGCACTGCCCCTCTCCCCCGTCCCACTCTCCCTGCCCTCCCTCCCTCTCCCCGGGCCTTGCCCCGAAAGATGAATGACCTTGGCTGGGGCCCAAGCATGGAAGCTTCCTCGGCCTGCTTGCCTGGACTGGGGGCTGGGTGGGCAGGGCAAGTGGAGGAAGGGCAGGTGAAGGAGGGAGGGAGGGCAACGAAGAATGGAAGTACTGGGTAGGTCAGAGAAGGTAAACGCCCCGGGCTGGAAGCACGGATGGCGGGGTCTTGAGGCAGTTGCTCCCGGGTGGGGAAAAGGGCTACTCAGTTATGAGGGGCGCTTGTCCAGCAGCTGGGCCAAGGGGGAGGAGGGGCTCAGAGAATATGTTCCGTCCATTCTAGGGGCTCGTCCTAGAGCAGCTGGGGGGTCGCAACAAATGCTGGGAAGGGCGGCGTTTGTGCCTGTGCTGTGGAGGCCTGGCCTAGTCCCCGCCTCTGCCTGTCTCTGTTCCCCTGTGTGCCTTCTCAGCTGCCACCTTCATCTTTTTTCCTCAAAACCTTGGGTGCTCCATTTTCCTACCCCTGGGGTACGATATTGGGAGGGGAGGTGCAGCGTCGGCGGTCCCGGATGGGGGCTGAGGGTCAATAACCCTGCGGTAATGGGGAGGGGTGCTCCAGCCTGGTACCCGCATTTCCCTCTCCATGGATATTTTGATAAGTGACTGCTTCTTCATGACCTTACCACCTGGGCTAGGGAGGGTTGGGGAATCTGGGTGGCCCCCAAAGTCAGGGGCTTTGGCTGGGGGGTGGGGGCTCTGGGTCCCCCTCTTATCTAGAGCTTAGTAATTTGTCCAGAAAGGAAGCATTTGCTGAGGAGTCCCCCTCCCCCACCCCATCCTCTGCAGAAAAATCTCCTGGGCACATTTTTCCTGTCAGGAGAAGCCAGCCAACCTTAAAGGGCTCTGTAACCCTGAATCTTGTCTTCTCTAACCTCCCCTCTCTAAGTCCTGGCTCTCTCCCTCAGGCTTAGCCACCCTGTGCTGTTCTGGGGGCTAAAAATAGCACCACTTCCTCACTGGCTCAAAGAATTTGTCTTATTTCTCTCCCTCCTGACCTCCTGGGCTTGTTGACCTCGGGGGCTGGCTGGTGGACCATCATATCCTGCTGTGGCTCTGGGGGCCTACTCTTCCCTACATGTACCTCTCAGGGGTAAACAGTGTTAACGAACATAGGGCAGGGCTCCTGGGGGGCTCAACTCTCTATCTCATTCAAGGTTTGGGAGGAGAACCTATTTGAGAAGCAAAGGAGAGGAGAGTAAATTGATATGCAGTGAGGGGATTCCACAGTTCCCTCTCTTTTATGAGGGATGGTTTGGGCCCTGAACCCCAAAGAAAAGAAGGTGACATAGGGGTCACTGGTTCCTGTCATCATGGTCTACTGCTCACATCTGTTGTGAGGGGGTAAGGCTCTGCTGTCAGTGCTTCTCTCTGCACCACATAGCATTACCTACCCCTTCTACCGGGGCTACTGCGTGTGTGTGTGTGTGTGTGTATGTGTGCGTGTGTGTGTGTGTGCGTGTGCGTGACCTGGATGAGTAGGACCAGGAGGCAGGACGTTTTTAGGGGAATAATCTCTGTGCTTCTCTGCTATTGTGCAAGAAGTGGGGGGTTCTGCTATGCTTCCCTCTGGAGGATGTCTTCTTTAGGGAAGAAGCCCAAGGCCCCCTTCATTTGACCAGCCTCCTACGCAGTGCAGTATCTGTGGACTCCTTTTTCTTTAGTTTCTGGGGAGGATCAGACAGGATTAAGGGGGATTAGGAAAGGAGGCCCTGGTGGAATGAGGTGCAACTATAGACCTTGGACCTCCATGTGGGGAATGTATGTGTCTGATCGGTCGTCTCTAGTCCCACACCCGCCAGTGAAAATGGGGCCCACGAGTGTGTCCTGAAGGAAGGTGGCCGCAGCCAGTCATCACCTCTTTCTCGGCTTTAGACCTGCCCTCTTCTCCGTGGCCTCGGGTCCCAGGGCTCCCTGTTTTTGAGTCTTCCTCCCCCATTTGGACTGGACGGGAACAGTGTGGGCCCATTTACTGGAATTAGTTTGAATACAGAGGTTGACTGTTTGGGTCTGTGGACTGTTTTGGGAGGATACTAGGCACCACCCTTCAAAGTGTGACCCCCTGATTTTCCTGTGTGGCTTCCTGCTTTTTTCACATTTTTCTATCTAGTAGGAAGGAAACTGATATTTATAGAATATCTATGGTAAGATTAAATTCTCACAAGGACTCAGAAAGAGGTTGATCCCTAATTTAAATATAAGGATGCTGAGGCTTAAGGAAGTTAAGTAACCTGCCCAAGTTCAGTTAGTAAGTAAAATGGCAGAGCTGGGATTTCAGCTTAGATCTTCTAACTGTTGCGTGCTTTGCATGGGATCAGCTTCCTCCTTGCTCGAATCCCTCTCTGCTGCTCACCCGAAGGAGCATCCTGACGTGGTTCTTGTTCTGGGGTCTTGTGAGGGAGCACAGGGCACTCACTGTGTTATTTTCACCACAAAGAGTAATACCTAATATTTACTCATCATTTTTTATGTGCTATGGTAAAGAGTTTATGCACATTATGTCATTTAGTCCTTATTTTCCCCTTCTTAAATAAGGGGAAACTGAGGCTTGGATGTTCAGAGACACATGCTCGTGGTCACTTAACTAGTAAGTGTTGAAGCGGGAAATGAAACCCAAGCCCGCCTGACTGTGGAAACTGAGACTTGACCCACTGAGCTGTGCTGGGAGAAGACCCCTCTGGTGAGGCTTATAAACAGAGAACTGAGGAAGGACTGTGGAAGCCCCACCTTCCGTGGGTGGAAAGCAATAGGTTGGGGGCCTTGGTCCTCCCACACACTCTCTCCAAGCTCATCCACCAGGAAGAAACCCAGAGCAGACCAGAGTAGGGAATTCTGGCTTCTCATATTTCCTGCTTTGTTCTGTGCAGGTTGGTGGTAAAGCAAGGGGTCTGGTCTTGATGTGGGGCAAGGGGTTAGGAGAAGTGTTCTGGATCGGTGAGTGTGACTCTAGAGCAAATCCCACAGGCCTGGTCTTCAAGGTCAAAGTAAGGGGACTTCTACCGAATGACCCGCAGTTGGCCCAGACAGTCATTCATTTTCACTGGGTGTGGGCTTGAAGCAAGGGGACCATCTCTATACTGCAGGGCCCAGGGTAGGCTCTGGGTTGGTAGGAGCACTGTACCAGCCAGCTTAGCCTCACAATCTTCTTTTTCTCCTTTTTATTTTTTCTAGATTTCCACTGGCTCCTGGAAGAGAAGTAGGAGGGCTTTCCTGAGTTACTCGGGCTCCCCAGCTAGTCTCGCCCAGCCTGGCTCGCCCCCTTCCCGTCCCGGTGCTCCCCACGCCTGTCCTCAAGCACCCAGCTGAACCGCTGCAGACCAAAGCTCCTCCCCTTCCTTCCCTCCCGGACGCCCACCAGTCAGGTCCTATTTTGTCCTATTCTGTGCTCAGAGAGACTTGAACTCACTTCATCCAAGTAACAGGGGGGAAGGAGTCCTTCTGACTCCACAAATTCTTGAGCAAATCCTGAATAAGGAGCTTGAAGTGGGGGAGATCCAGTGAAGTGTTTCCCAGCCCCATAATGGAAGAGGGCTTCAGAGACCGGGCAGCTTTCATCCGCGGGGCCAAAGACATTGCCAAGGAAGTAAAAAAGCATGCGGCCAAGAAAGTGGTGAAGGGCCTTGACAGGGTCCAGGATGAATATTCCCGCAGATCCTACTCCCGCTTTGAGGAGGAAGATGATGCTGAGGACTTCCCTGCTCCTGCTGATGGCTTTTACCGGGGGGCAGGGGCCCAGGACGAGGAGGAAGGTGGTGCGTCCAGTGACGCCACTGAGGGCCACGACGAGGACGATGAGATCTACGAGGGGGAGTATCAGGGCATCCCCCGGGCAGAGTCTGGGGGCAAAGGCGAGCGCATGGTGGATGGGGCACCGCTGGCTGGAGTGAGGGCGGGCCTGGGCGATGGGGAGGGCCCCTCTGGGGGCCGGGGGGAGGCGCAGCGGCGGAAAGAACGGGAAGAACTGGCCCAGCAGTACGAAGCCATCCTACGGGAGTGCGGCCATGGCCGCTTCCAGTGGACACTCTATTTCGTGCTTGGCCTGGCGCTGATGGCTGATGGTGTTGAGGTCTTTGTGGTGGGCTTTGTGCTACCCAGCGCTGAGAAAGACATGTGCCTGTCTGACTCCAACAAAGGCATGCTGGGTAAGACACTTCAGGGCGGGGTGGGGGTCACTCCAGCCTTGTCCTGCCCCGAACTCTGGATATACCCCTGCTCCCAAAACCTTCTGTCCTCATCATTGGGCTCCTTAGGACCCTGACCCCAAGATGTCCTCACAGGGCTCATAGGGTTCCTCTGCACACTCTCACCTCACACACACTGTCCTCTTGGGGTGCGGTCATAGTGCGGTTGTTTTTGCAAGAGGGGTCCTGTGGAGGGCAGCTGGGCTGGGGCTGGGGCTTGTGGTTGAGTGGTGGTCAGCTTGGTTAGTTCTACAGGAGGGGCTTGTGGTGGGATGGGCCCCCTTTGGATGTCGCCTCAGAGCCTCCCCTCTTGCTAGTCTGCTCCCTTTCTCTGATTGGGGGAACAAGAAATCAGTATCCAAACTTCCTGGTTTAAATGGGGAGGGTCAGTTTGGGGTGGCAGGGGTAGCAGGGGAGTCCTGGGCCTGCCTTCAGCCAGAGGAGCTGGCTACACTCGTTCTCGGTCAGCCTTGGGAGTGTTCGGGGACCTGTGAGTCGTCTCCGATGGCCTTTCCTGATGGGGACCCTGAGAGAGGGAATCCCTAGACTCGCTCAGAGAGGGTCCCAGGCTTGCTCTGCCACCAGGCTGCCATGAGATCTTGGGTAGGTCCCTTCTCCCTGGGGCTTGGTTTAGGCAGAGTTGGGAGTAGATGATATTAAGATCAATTTCAACTCTGAATTTATGAAGGAAGGAAGAAATGGAGACTTTCAGGGCCAGACATATTGAAATTGGAAAGAGTAAATGATGGATTCTGTGTGTGGGACTTCCTGGGGGGATTGAAGGAATGGAGCTGCTTTACCAGGAACAGGAGCGATGCCTCCTGCTGCTCTGAGGGCATCGAGGTGGGGAGGGTAGAGGGAACCCCAGCAGGGTCCTGGGAACCTAGGCAGATCCATTTCTCATTCCAGGCAAGCCAGAGATGGTGTCGTGTGTGTGTGTGTGTGTGTGTGTGTGTGTGTGTGTGTGTGTGTGTGCGCACATGTGACAGTGAGAAGTGGGGGCGAGAGGGAGAGAGAGAAATGAGAATTCTGGGGCTCTCCCCATGTGCATTCCACCTTTGAACCCCCATCATGCAGAGATGGCCTCCTGTGTTTGCTCATCATTCATCTTCTCTCACTTGTTCTCAACTCTGGGTTTCTAGAAGTCCTCAGATCCTTGACCTGTTCTGCTGCAGTTTCAGCTCATTTAATGTTCAGCAAGTAGGAGGGTTGAAGCGCGCCTGCTCACTCCCCCTCTGCCTCTGTTCTCCCCCTTCCAGGCCTCATCGTTTACCTGGGCATGCTGGTGGGAGCCTTCTTCTGGGGAGGCCTGGCTGACCGGCTGGGTCGGAGACAGTGTCTGCTCATCTCGCTCTCAGTCAACAGTGTCTTCGCCTTTTTCTCATCTTTTGTCCAGGGTTATGGCACTTTCCTCTTCTGTCGCCTCCTTTCCGGGGTTGGGTGAGTGCTCACCTCCTAAGAGCCTAGAAGGCAGAACTGGGCCATGGTCACTGTTATAGCTCTGGGGTCCACACAGTTGCAGGCATACCGGATGCACCTCAAATATGTATAAGTTGAATGAATAGATTCCTTTCTCCTCCCACTATCTTCAGGCCAGCTTCCCCTGTCCAGGACCTGTATACTGCTTATCTGGAATGCACCTCTGAGTCCATCTGACCCTGTAATTCCATTTGGAGCTTGGCTCCTTGAAGAGGTTTAGGGGGTGTCAACCTCTGTCCTGGGCACCTGTGGACCCTGACGTTTGCCCCTTCCTAGAATCTACATACTTCCTGCACCTGACAACAGACCTTGTTAATACCCCCAGGACTCTGAAGCCGTGACCCTCCCTCCTCCACTTCCTCAGCCTCCCGCGTGCACCCTCTGCGTTGCCCCCAAGCTCTTCTGGCCTCAGACTCCTCTTTGCCCATCTTTTTTCTTTGGGGATTTCCCCTCTTTTCTGTAGTTACCTTCCCTCCCTTCCAGCTCTGGAGTCATCTTCAAGATTCAGTGTTTGTTTCTTTTCTTTCCCTGAGAGCTGCCTGCCTGTTTCCCGGGGTTGCAAGGATGGGTGCTTGGTGGCTGGTGGAGGGGAGCTTGTAGGGCCCTCACTGTGTGTGAGGAGGAGTCAGTCTTATGAAAAGCTCTGGAAGATGAAAGGGACTTGGGGATCCCGAGCGCTGGGGCAGGGACTCAGGAATATGGACATTTCCCAATGCTGAATTCTTGCAATGCCCTCCAGGATCGGAGGGTCCATCCCCATCGTCTTCTCATATTTCTCGGAGTTTCTGGCCCAGGAGAAACGCGGGGAGCATTTGAGCTGGCTCTGCATGTTTTGGATGATTGGTGGAGTGTACGCAGCTGCGATGGCCTGGGCCATCATCCCCCACTACGGTGAGCGGCCCCCAGGGAATGCCCCCCAGACTCCCCCTCCTCTCCTGTGGCCTCTCTGCTGATGCTGTGACTGTCCCTGCCAGGATGGAGCTTTCAGATGGGGTCTGCTTACCAGTTCCACAGCTGGAGGGTCTTTGTCCTCGTCTGCGCCTTTCCTTCTGTGTTTGCCATCGGGGCCCTGACCACCCAGCCCGAGAGCCCCCGCTTCTTCCTGGAGGTGAATGGGGCTGGGGGGTGGGCAGCAGGGCTTCCTGCATTCCGTTAACCATGGTGGGTTTGCTTTGTGGCTGCCTTCCTTCCTCACAGGGTCCGTGCTCTGGGGTTTTCTCTTGCTTCCTTTGTCTTGGGATGTATCTCCAGAGGGGTTCTGTGGGTGGAGAAACCAGGGTACCTGCTAAACCATGGGTGGCTTAAGATTTTGCAGGCAGGGGCCCCGGCCCTGACTTTATAGCTCAAGAGAAGTTCGGCCTCCAGCTATACCTTGGTAGGATGCTGTTCCTTCTCTGACTACATTCATGCCCATAGCCCCATTTTCCGTGTTTTCAGTCTTCTCTTTGCATTGTACCAGGGGATCCCTAGGACCTGTGCTTGTATCGGTTCCCTGGACTCCCGCTTCCTCTTGCCCAAGTCTGAATAGATTTTGTACCCCTGTTTGGGGCTCCTTCAGAGTGGGTGGTGCATGTGCCTGTCGGTCAAGGGTTGGCTGTGGGAGCCTTCTTGTGTCCTGTGAGCACAGAAGCTGTGTTAGAAGGAGCGGGTCTGTGGGCCTGGGCCAGGGGGCAGCTAACTGCATGTGGGGTTGTGTCTGTGGCTCCAGAACGGGAAGCATGATGAAGCCTGGATGGTGCTGAAGCAGGTTCATGACACCAACATGCGAGCCAAGGGACATCCTGAGCGAGTCTTCTCAGTAAGCCGCCGCCCTCCCCCCCATCCCCCGAGGCCCTGCAGCCCCAGCCTCCGTCTGGTCCCTCCCTGGACGCCCTCCCTCCCTACCTTCCTAGACATCTCTGGCCACACTCGCCCTCAGCATGATTTCTCAGGGTATCACATCCAACCCCTGCCTCCCAGTTTGCTATGGCAGGAGAAACTGAGGCACCTAGAAGGGGTTGGGAAATACATATTATGCGACTGTTCACTCCTTCTCTTGACCCCAGGTGACTCACATTAAGACAATTCATCAGGAGGATGAGTTGATTGAGATCCAGTCAGACACAGGGACCTGGTACCAGCGTTGGGGGGTCCGGGCCTTGAGCCTGGGGGGGCAGGTAATGAGGATGGGATGGTGGAGAGAGAAGGGAGAGGTGGAGAGGAGGGCTGGGCTTGATTCTGGGTGTGTGGGTGATGGGTGAGCTGAAGGGAGGTGGTAGGGCAGAAAAATGGGGGATCTAGGGGTGCTAGAAGTCAGTGCAGCCACTGCCTGATTTTGTTCTGTGCTGCCTAGGTCTGGGGGAATTTCCTCTCCTGTTTTGGTCCAGAATATCGACGCATCACTCTGATGATGATGGGCGTGTGGTTCACCATGTCGTTCAGGTGAGGAGGTGGGTGGCTAGGTGGTATGTGGTGGGGTGAGGGCTGGCCAGGAGGTGGACACAGTGGAAATGAAAGGGGCAAATAATGATGGAAGGGGTTGTTCAGATCCCCTTGGAAACTCCACCTTGCTCCTCTACTTCATTTATAATTCAATAAACTTTTATTATAGACTGGGCAGTATTAAGTTTCTATTTTGTGCCATGGCCTGAGCCGGCATGAAATAAATGCGGTTCCGGTCCTCGCAGAGTATACATCAGCCAGGGAGCTAGGCAAAGGCAGCTACCGAGCAGTACGATGAGCCCCGGAGTGGGGAGCACAAAGCTCCCTGGAGCACGTGAGCGGGCTGCCCAGCCCAGGTCTGGGGGGCGAGGGGGTGGGGTAGGGATCTGAGTCCTGGAGGGTGAATGGGAGTTAGACAGGCGGAGGTAGAACGAGGAAACCGTTTACGGCCGAGGGGAGAGGAAGCGCCCAGGAGCCCAGAAAGACTGTGGTGGCCGGCTTCGCAGGACTCAGAGTTCTTCCGCCCAGAACCACAGCTCCTGGGAAGGGAGGAGTGCCGAGGGACAAGGCCAGAGGGGAGCAGGGGCCTGCCGTGGGCTGAGCCTCTGTTCCTTGCGTTCTGGACCGCCTGGTTCTATCCCAAGCCCTCTCTGAATCCGTTGCCCTTCATTCTTCAGCTACTATGGTTTGACTGTCTGGTTTCCCGACATGATCCGCCATCTCCAGGCAGTGGACTATGCAGCTCGCACCAAAGTGTTCCACAGGGAGCATGTGGAGCACGTGACCTTCAACTTCACCCTGGAGAATCAGATCCACCGAGGGGGACAGTACTTCAATGACAAGTATGTGGGAACTTTTACACTTCATTCCCCTGTGCCTTTCTACCCTTGTTTCTTTTACAATCAGGGAGTTTGGAGACAAGGGGTTTTGGGGGCAAATACCTGTGGTTTCTCCTCCATGCTGCAGCTTCCCATGCCTTCACTAGAGGGATGAGCCTTGGAGGAGTGTATGAGGATAAGCGGGCAGTGTTTCTCATCATTCTGACTTCACAGGTTCATCGGGCTGCGTCTGAAGTCAGTGTCCTTTGAGGATTCCCTCTTTGAGGAGTGTTATTTCGAGGATGTCACATCCAGCAACACATTTTTCCGCAACTGCACATTTATCAACACTGTGTTCTATAACACCGGTGAGGTGGCACGCCAGTGGCTGTGAGGCTGAAGGGCTGGTGGGCCTTAAGGGGAGAAGGGACCTTCCTCATTCTCAGGCTGAGCTCTCCGGAGCCTAGGGGGAAAGTGGTGTGGGGCCCATTAGCTCCCACCAGTAATTCCAAAAATCTAATGGACATTGTACTTTTTTTCTGTGATAGACTAGCTGACAAAAACATCCAGTTTCTTTGCCTTTGGCTGGAATTAAAATAACTGCAGTGATATTAATGCACTTTCGAAAAGGGCAAAAAATCATTAAAAACAGGGTTCTTGGGAAAAAGTAAAACCAAAAGGATATTTGGTGGGGAAAAGGTTGAGAATCATTGCATCCGTCCACTTCTTTAACAGTGATTCTCAAACTATATGCACATGAAATGCTGGTTTGGGAGCTAGACTGAGGTTTCCCATTTCTAAATGGGGTACTGGGTGAATTTTTCCTACCTTGTGGGAAAACATAGTGATAGGACTTTTAAAGATTTTTAATATTTTGTTCAGCAATTTTTCCTAAACCCATGGCATTGCTCCTGTTTGCAGCCCATTCCAGTGGGCAAAGGGAGCGAGCGAGGGCTCGTCAGTGAGAGCACTGAGACAGCCAGTCCCCTTGTTCGATTTGTCCGTGGGTGCTCATTTGCGGCTATGAGGATTCCTAGTTCCTGTAGTGATAGTATTTGATGTTTTGCAGTGAGTGCCCCGAACAAATTTGAGAGCCCTCACTCCTAAGCCTCACAAAGGCAGACCCCAAAGTCATAAGCAGTTACAGCCTCCCTCTAACCTTTGCTGCGACTGCCTACCTGTCCTGGCCTTTGCTCCCCAGACCTGTTTGAGTACAAGTTTGTGAACAGCCACCTGGTGAACAGCACATTCCTGCACAACAAGGAGGGCTGCCCACTAGATGTGACAGGGACGGGTGAGGGCGCCTACATGGTGTACTTCGTCAGCTTCTTGGGGACGCTGGCTGTGCTTCCTGGGAATATTGTGTCTGCCCTGCTCATGGATAAGATCGGCAGGCTCCGAATGCTTGGTAAGGGGAGACGTGGGTGGTGGGGTGTCAGATCTAATTGGGGGGCAGGGGGAGGCGTCAGCAGGCTCCTTACCTCAGTCTGAAGGGATATCTTAGAGAAGGTTCTCTCTCTCCTGTCTTCTGCTAGAGGGCGGCTACAGGAGGGGTGGGGCCTGGCACGGAAGCTTCTCTGCGTGTAAAGGTGGGCAGAATGGCAGGTAGTTAATAGGCATAGGCTTTGAGGTTATGAGTTTTGAATCTCAGCTCTACCACCTACTTTGGCCAAGTTACTTCACCTCTATGGGCCCAGTTGTCTCATCTGCAAAATAGGGGTGATGATAATACCTGCCTCACGGGGTTGAGATATTAGATCAAGGCATGCAAAGGATCAAATTGCGTGGCCCATAGCTGGCACTGAAGAGATTGCTGTTACTGATATTATTAATCAGGAAGACAATTTATAAGGGAGGTTGGGGGTGAGTAAAATGCCTTCCTTTCGGTATATTGGGAAAACGAGTCTCATCCCGGGCCACCCTCAAGGCCACTTGGTGAGTTGATGGGACAAGGAGGGCTGTCGACGGCTTCCCCAGGCCCGGCTCATGCTCTCTCCTTTCCCGGCCCCAGCGGGCTCCAGCGTGATGTCCTGTGTCTCCTGCTTCTTCCTGTCTTTTGGGAACAGCGAGTCAGCCATGATCGCTCTGCTCTGCCTCTTTGGTGGGGTCAGCATCGCATCCTGGAGCGCGCTGGACGTGTTGACTGTTGAACTCTACCCCTCGGACAAGAGGTACTTAGAGTGTGAGGGGGCAGGGCAGTAGGTTTAGGACGTAAAGGGCAGGGGAGAAGCGGGCTTAGGGAAGGGGGACTCAATGGGAAAAGCATCTTTAGGGGCAAAAGGGTACATTAAACTCCCATTGAGTTTCTCCTCTAAAAGTTGGTAGCTTTTGTATTCACCTCTTGAAGTCTTAACTCTTAATCAAACTTTTTGGTCTCTTTTCCCCCTTGCTTCCCGATGTATCTACATTTCCTGACGTACATCCCTCATCCTTCCTCTCCCCATGGACACTGCCTGTCATCTCTCCCTCACTTCCGCACCTGCCCCCTCTGCCCCCACGAACCCTCCCGTGCCTCTTCTTCTCTCTCCCTCCTGGGCCGCCCCTCTGTGCTGCGCGCTGCACACCGCACCGGGCCTCCTGAGCAGGACCACAGCCTTTGGCTTCCTGAATGCGCTCTGTAAGCTGGCGGCCGTGCTGGGGATCAGCATCTTCACATCCTTTGTGGGAGTCACCAAGGCTGCCCCCATCCTCTTTGCCTCGGCTGCCCTTGCCCTTGGTAGTTCTCTGGCCCTGAAGCTGCCTGAGACCCGGGGGCAGGTGCTGCAATAAGGAGGTCTCTGGGGGTTCGAGGGTGGCAGGCACACTGTGAGACCAGCAGCTCCTCCTTCCCCCTCCCTGCTCTGCCATCCCAGCCCCGAGAGCACTCACTCCCCACGCCCCTGTGTTTGTTGTCTTAGCTGTGTGTGTGTGTGTGTGTGTATGTGTTGTGCACGCACGTGTGCATGTGTGTGACCCCGTGGGCAGGGACGGCCGGGAAGCCTCCTTCATCCCAGTTTTGGGATGTAGCTCTATCCCTGCCTCCTACCACCCTTGACTTTGCACAAGAGAAGGCTTGGCCCCACCCTTCTCCCCCAGTGTTAGCGAGGGACCCTCTCCCTTCCTGGCTCCAGGAGCTCCAGATCAGGCCTCCTGCCTCCCCTGTCATTCCCTCCGCCTAGGCCCTGGCGAAGTCACACGCACGTGGTCATGCTGGTGGCTGGGCTTGGTGCAGGCCATGAACCAAAAGAAATTACTTAGAGTCAGAAGGGCCTCAGGTGCTCTCTCACGCCTCTTGTCGGAGGTTGGGGGAGTAGCAATAAACCTCAGCCCCCTGGCCTCCACTTCACCCTCAGTTTAGGCTACAAGAAGCCTGAATTTTATGAAATTTGCTGATTCTTATTTATTTATATATTAAGTTCTGAGGCAGCTCAGCAGGGTGTGTGTGTGTGTGTGTGTGTGTGTGTGTGTGTGTGTGTGTGTGTGTGTGTGAATGCCCGTGTTCCCTGATATATGCGTGCGTATGTGCTGTGGGGTGGGGGTGTCACTATACTCTCCTAAAATATAAGCCAAGGGTCATTTCAGACACACACAACCCTGCTTCCCATAGTATGTCCCCTAATCTTGTTTCTGTGCCACGCCTGGGAAGGAGGCGCCCTAGGCCAGACTAGGATAAGAGTTGATTGCCTGGGGAGCTCCGAGGGCACCTGAGAAGGTCCATCTCCTCCCCTCCTCTCGAAAAGCACAGGCCTCCTCTAGAGTGAGAGGCTGCACCTGCTAGAGTACAGACAAGACAGCACACCTGCCATCCCATCCCCAACCAGTGCACTCACAGGCAGGTGAGCAGGGGAGGGAAAGAAACCAGGCATATGGTCAAACCAGCACATCACAAAGCACAAGGAGCTGCGGCAGGGGCAGGAAACAGAGGCCCTCCCAGCAACTCCTCTGAAATTGGAGAGGTTGGGCAGTGAGCCAGGGGCCCTTAATGCAGGGACCAGGAGCCTCAGTTCCCCTACCTCACCCTTCCCACGATAGCCCCTGTAGGTTAAGCTGCCCCTGCCCCATCCTACCCCATGTGGCTGCTTTCTTTGGTGCCCCCGGCCCTCTACCGTAGCTGTGATGTGTTGTAGTTTTTAGCTGTTTGTAAAACATTAAAAGAAGTGATAACAATAACAAAAAAAGAAAATCCAAATTCACCCTTCTCGTGCTGCACCTGGTGCCCCCACTCTATGGTCATTCCCCCCTTTTGTAACACTGAGCCAGGTGGTGACTGTTTAACTCTTTGGTGTCTGTGCTCAAAGGACTGCCTTCTCCTCCAGTGGCCAATGTATGAATGTGTGCCCCATTCCTCAGTCTTCACTTGCTGGACGCAGCTGTTCCGTGCACCCCCTGGAGGGACTCATCCTTCTCCCCTGCTCTCCTGGGGACCCCTAAACCCAACTCTGTTGATGTGAAAACGAAATGACAAATATTGATGAAAAATAAAAAGAAAACAAATCCTTGAAATCCAGAGGACTGCCTCTGCTTCTTTGCCTCTTCACTTACATTCAACTCTGTTCTGCCTGCTTGGAGGGGAAAATGGTGAGATGGAAAAATAACTCCTTTCTCTCCAAGCTGAAGGCCAGGATAGCATGATTTGTCACATTTCCTTCCTCAATTGACTTCTCTTTCCTGACATTTCCATTTCTACAGATGGAGGGCGTCTCAGTCTCCCAGCTTTGAAAGCTTGGGGTAATGTCCTACGACTCAATAGCAAAAAAACGAATAACCTGATTTAAAAAATTGGCAAAGGACTTGAATAAATGTTTCTCAAAAGAAGGTATACAAAGGGTTCACAGGCACATGAAAAGATCTCGAGATCATTAATCATCAGGGAAATGCAAATCAAAGCCACAATGAGATTCCACCTCACACCTGTCAGGGTGGCTAATACCAAAACAAACAAAAAAACCCACCAAAACCCAAAAAACTCACCAAAACCCAAAAGACAAAAGGTGTTGGCAAAGATGTGGAGAAATTGGAACCCTTTCTAATTGCTGGTATGAATGAAAAATGGTGCAGCAGCTATGGAAGAGTATAGCGGTTCCTCAGAAAATAGACCCATATGACCTAGCAATCCTACTTCTGGGAATTTATCCAAAGGAATTGATATCAGGATGTTGGAGAGATATTAGTGCTCCTTTATCGCAGCACTATTCACAATAGCTAAGATGTGGAAACAACCTAAATGTCCATCAACAGATGAATAAAGAAAATGTGGTATATACATGTAATGGGATATTATTCAGCCTTAAAAAAAGTAAATTCTGCAATATGTGAATTATTAAGATAACTGAATCAGAGTGGAATGGTGGTTGCCAGGGGCTGAGGGGAGAAGGAAATGGGGAGTTACTAATCAATAGGCACAAACTTTCAGTCAAGCAAGATGAATAAACTCAAGATTTGCTGTATGACATTTGTGTATCTATAGTCAACGTATTGCACAATGAAAAATTTAAGAGGGTAGATTTCATGTTAAGTGTTCTCACCACAATAAAATTTATAAAAAAAATCCCCAAAATGAAAACAAAACCTGGAGTAATGTTTCTTGAGAATGAAGCCAACTTTCCTTCAAACCCTCTTGCGTGTGCTTTAAAGATATAGAGTCCAGACTCCTTTCATGATTTGCGGAATTAGAATCCTTTTTTTTTTTAAGAGTGGGAACCTAGAATCCACATTTTAAACAAAGCCCCCCTTGGAAATTCTTACCTGTGAAGAAATCTGAAAAACACAGCCTGAGGTTATTCTTGACTCCCCTCTCACTCTAGTTCATTTCTATTCTAATCAAGCCATTTTCTGACTCTATGGTAGCTCTCAAATCAACTCCTTCCTTTTCATCTCCACAGCTGACCTAAGAGTCAGGGTTACATCTTCACTCTTGGCTGATCTCTGTGCCTCCAATCTCCTATGCCAATCCACTCACACATCGCTGCTGGATCTGTCCCAAAATGCTCTTGGGCATGCCTTCCTTAAAACTCTTTAATGACTCCCTGCTGCCCAACCAGATGCAGTCTGAACTCTGGCCAGAAATGGTCAAGACATACATTAATCAAGCCTTTTCTTTAGTATCTAAGTTTTATTTCACATTGATCATCAGAAAGTTGCTTATCTAGATGTTATTTGAGCTCCCCTCAGAAATATGACAATATTTGAAAGGCTCGTAAGAATATGGGCTACAAAAAGTCTTCTGTCTCTTCTTTATTCATTTTCTAGGTCATCTTTTCACTACTTTCTTAAAGGTTTTTCTTAGGAACAAATGTCCTTTTGGAAATGGACAGGCTGCTAGAAAGCTAAACGTTCCCCCAGTATAGAATTCAAATGCATCCATAACTCCTGTCTTACCCAGTCAACCACTGCTGCCCAGTCCAGCTTCTATGCCTTTGCGTGGGCTCTCTCCGCGTCTACAACATCCTTCCTTTCCTCTTTGTTTTAACTGTGCTTTCCTTTAAAGATTCAACTAGGTCACTTCCCCAATGAAGCCCTTCCTGACTCCCATAGGCTGTAGGTACACTCTTCTCCCAAGAATATCTGTAGCACTGATTTATCAGGCCATGAACAATAGAGCAATGCACCTCATATGATAACTTCTCTTTTAATGTTCATGATTATTTCCAACTCATCAAGTTTGGTGGTTCCTTAGTTGCAATTTAACATGAAACAATTGGGCAGCTTTTTCCTGAACAGTTCAGGGCAATAGCAGTAGTGAATTCTACTCTTCCCTTGGGTTGGCTTTGATCTGAAATGTGTTGCTCTCTCCAGAGAATATGTATGAGTTGTTGGCTAAGGCCCAGGGGTCCTCATCCCTTACAAACACCAGGCTGTATTTAAGGGAAGAGGGTTCCCGTAATAAACACCAGACTATATTTAAGGAAAGAAGGCTCCAGTAATTTATTCCACCCAACCAATTCAGATCCCTGTCCTTCCTCTCTCAGGGGGTTCCTCGAGTTTTCTTGCTTCTACCCAGGCAGGGGGGGCTCGTGTCCAGTTGAGGGTTCTCCCTCCATTGGTCAGGGGTCCGCGTCTGTATGGCCAGCGCGTGGACTGGCCCAGCCAGCTCCTCAGACAGGGCAGCGTGGACCAGCCGGTGTCGCTGCAGGGAGCTCAGTCCCTCGAAGCAAGAGCTCACCACCGCCACGCGGAAATGCGTCTCGCTGCCTGGTGGGACCGCATGGCCGCCGCTCTCATTGCGCAGCTCCAGCACCTCGGGGTTCAGGGCCTGCTCCAGCTTCGTGCGAATGGCAGCCTCGACAGGTCCAATCGTCCCTGATCCCGCGTTGCTCCGGGCTATACAGACGCGGCCGGCCATGGAGGACAGGCGCCCGATCAGCTGCCCACTCGGCATTGGCTACCACAGAGACAAGGGCCAGAGAGGGTCAGGGCCCCCAGCCTGGTGAGAGCCCAGTCTCACCAACCTCCCATCCCCATCCGCCAACATCCATATTCCACTCCTAAGGGGGCCCCGACTCTACGCCACACAGCCAGACCGGAGACACCGCCCCTTCCTTCTGTGTGACGTGGGTATATTTGGCCTCCAGCCGCGGGCAGCGGAGAGGTAACCGATGATTAGAGGCGGCGCGCGAGGTACGTTCGTTAATAAGGATATTAGCAAGGAATGGGCTGGAGAGCGCCAGAAGCACGGCATGTGCAGCTCCGGCCTTTTCGTTGAACCATCGTCCCCTCTGAACCCCAAGTTGGGCCCATTCTACCTTTCGCGCAGCCTTGGCTACCGCAGTTCCTGCTTAGGAACGCGACTCCTGACGTGTCTGAAAATTCAGTCCTCGCGTCCCGAGGCACGCTGGGAAATGGAGTTCTCGCAGCGCGAGGGGCAGGGCCACGAGGTACCCCGAGGGCTCACGGGAGCTGTAGGCTCTGATTCTCCCTGCTCGTGAGGTCGTCCGAAATTCGAAAGCAGAGGAAGGCGAACAATAACAGGGAATTCCTGCGCAAATGGGATTGGGATTATTCGATCTATTTTATTGCCAACAGGTTTTGTAGATCATCTAGCCCAACCTCTTCATTTTACATACAAGAAAATGGAAGTCCACTCCATTTATTGAATACGTAATTAGGGAATAAAGGAGGCCCTGTCCTGAGTTCACAGAATACTGGAGAAGATGAGCAAGTGAGTGGACAATTGCAATATTGTGTGTTAAGTGCTATGATGGGACTAGGAATAGGATGTCAAGGAGGCCTGTCACCCACACTTGGGGGCACAGAGAAAACTTCAGAGGAGATTTTAGGGGAACAATCTGGAAGAGACAGCACGAAACTCCCTTTCTCTGTCCCTCATTGTCAGGCTATGGTAGTTGCACATGCAAAGGCCAGGAGAGAGAGAGCTTTGGGGGAGTGGTTCCTTAAATTGTAGTCAGGTATTTTGGAGTCTGGGGGTCAAAGATGACAGTGGTGGGAAGCAGAGGGAATGGGGAGGCCAGCTGGGTAGAGAGGCAGGGGCTCTTCTGGGCCTTGCAGGCCTTGCTAGGTCTTTTGTCTTTTATCCTAGGTGATAAAGCTAGTGAAGGTTTTAAGCAGGGATGTAACAGGATGAGATTTTTTTTTTCCTGAGATGATATATATCTTTTCAATTCAATTTGTATTATATTTTGTATCATTAAAAAATTTTAAGTTTCTCTATATATTCCTAAGTATTTTCCCCAGCTGCTAATTTTGAAAAATGTCAAACTTGCAGAAAAGTTGAATAATACAGAGTAACATCCTCTACCTTTCACTACTTTTGACATTTACATAGATGATGAGGTAGGGCAGGGACATAGGACAAGCATCATTATTAACTTTTCCTGCCTAAGATGAAAAATGCTGTGATAGAAACAGTATAGTAAGAACAGGAGGGACCCCATGTTAAGGCTAAGATTCCATTTTAAAAAGCAGAGAGTTAAGAAGTGATATTCCTTGGATAAAGAAGAGGTGGTACATATACACAATGGAATACTATTCAGCCATAAGAAAGAAACAAATCCTACCATTTGCAACAACATGGATGGAGCTAGAGGGTATTATGCTCAGTGAAATAAGCCAGGCAGAGAAAGACAAGTACCAAATGACTTCCCTCATTTGTGGAGTATAAGAACAAAGCAAACTGAAGCAACAAATTAGCAGACTCAGAGACTCCAAGAAGGAACTAGTGGTTACCAAAGGGGAAGGTGTGAGAGGGCGGGTGGGGTGGGAGGGAGAAGGGGATTGTGGGGTATTATGTTTAGTACACATGGTGTGGGGAATCACAGGGAAAACAGTGTAGCACAGAGAAGGCAAACAGTGAATCTGTAGCATCTTACTACACTGATGGACAGTCACTGCAATGGGGTATGGGTGGGGACTTGATAATATGGGTAAATGTAGTAACCACATTGTTTTTTCATGTGAAACCTTCATAAGAGTGTATATCAATAATACCTTAAAAAAAAAAAGATGAGAAACATGGCTTCAAAGTTACAGCTGGGGCTCCCTGCCCCTGAGAGATGTGACTGTTGAGGCAATCAGCCATTCCTCCTGCTGTAGTCAGGCCCAGGAGCTGTGGGAGACCTGAGTCTCTTTGCCATGGTAAACCTCAGTATTGATTCATCACTTATTGCCTCTCCAGTTCCAAAGATGGTTTGTGTAGATATGTAAAGTAAGTGTGACAAATAAAGGAAATACATTTGAAATGTACAAGAATTGGCCAAGTTTGCAATATTTCACCTCAATTTTATTTGCTGTCAAATATGCTTGAAATACATGTGTACTAGGCATGACAAAGATATAGAAACTAAAGCTCTATTATTTTGCTGTAATGGGCCAGGGGAATGGCTCTGAAATAATATTCTTCTGTCTGCAATAAAGGCTTTTCTCTGAAGCTGTCTTAATGCGGTGAACAAAACCAAAAAAAAAAAAAGTAATATTCCTAACATATTCTTTGGTTATCAGACAATAACCCACCCAATCTTAAGGCAGGGCAAGTAGTCTTAATTGATATGTCCCCACTGCTTGAGGATAATGACTATTTTAGAGAAGAACAAGATCAATAAATCCCTTATGCTAAGTTTATCTTACAGAATTATCTAGAAGACCGTCTGTGGATGAGGACATAGTGTCCTTCACTAGAGAGGGACATCATGAGACCACAAGTCAAGCCTATGCCCCAAAACCCCCCTCTGCCCCTTGACCCTTCTTGAAAGCCTTAAAAAGATGGAAACCCCAGCCTTTCAGTGTGCCTCCTGAGGACGCCTGCACTTTCCTTTCTTAAAGTGCGTACTTTTAAATAAAACTGATCAGTGCTCAACTTACTGCGTTTTGTCTTTTTGCTGTTTCATTCTATTTCCAAATCTCCATTTTACCCCTGATAAGTAGTGAGGGGCTGCTGAGAGCTCAGATTTGCACCTGCAGGTTCCTGCCACCTGGGTGACTAGGTCGGAACTGCAGCTGCAAGAGCCTACCCAAGAATCTCCTTTTTTGGGGAAGTTCTCAGAACATAATCTCACTCCATCCCTTGCTCTGCAGCTCCCTCAAATCCTGGGGTGGTAGGGGCTAGTTCCCACACCATGCAAATCCAAGCAGACACAGGACACCAGGTGACCCTGGCTTTAAGAGTTGGCAAGGGAATCTTCCCCAGGCCCAGAGCTTTCCCTTGTTCCCTCCTCACTTTCCTGCTTTCTCCTGCCTGCAAGGCAGCTGCCATTCCTGGCTGCTCTTGCTTTAATGAATTCCTTCCTTTCCTACGACCTGCTTGAGAATTCTTTCTCCTTCAGTCAAGAATCTTCCCGCCCCCAGGTTGAGCTTTTACTTGGTGTGCAAGGAGACACCTCCCAGACACAGCTGCTCGGCAACAATTATATACTTACACATATATACCTGTATATTCAAGTACTGTAACTCCAGGGTGGGTGGGAAATATTCTCCCAGCCTGGGGCAAAATACCTTTGAACCTAAATCAGTCAAAAGGAGAAATAAAGTGGGAGAAACACATTTATTGCTTACAAGCAGTCCTCCACTTCTGCTTGCCCACGTCTCTCACGACCCTGGCTGCACAAAAAGGGGCCCCACCCAATCTCACTGGTCCAGATATGCCCTCACTCGCCCTTGTAATTACCTATTGATATGGAGATGGACTACTCTCCACCCTTTGGAAACACCTATTGATAGGGAGATGCACTAAGGCCAGGCAAGAGATTCTGGAAATATGCAATTTTACCCATAGCCCACCCCTCCAGAAATCTTGCCTCAGAATCAGCTTGTTCCCCACCTTCCATAAAAGCCCCTGTGTGAGAAAACTGGAGCACTGTAACCAGACTAATAACATACAATAACAGCAATAAAATCATGATAATCCTCAACCAGAGGATTCAGCTAAATTCAAAGTCCTATGCAGATTTAGTCCCGCAGCTTGTGCATCCCACAGGTGGTCTGTAGTTGAATGGGTAGGGAGTTCAGAGCAATCATTACCCGACAGCTGCACCCAGGCAGTGGGTCCAGGCCACAGGGACTGTAGCCTTAAGGGAGATAAGATCCTCATTTTAATGACACCAGCATAGGCAAATGTTGGCCCTCAGGTAGGATGCTTGCAAGAGAGTGGTCCTCTGACAGGACAGTGGCAGGAATGGGATCTTGTCCTGGTCTAGCATAACAGACTTTCACCTCCCCCCCGTGGGAGTTACAGATGGGTCAGTATATAGGGCTATGCGAGGTACATGAACTGGCTATAAAAAAAAAAAAAAAAGAAAACTTCCCTGTAAGATGCTTTTACCTCCTGGACGTTTTGGGTACACTACCGTGATCTTTGGGGCCACTGTGCTCTTACTCCAGGAACACACAGGAGGCCACTTTCCAGGCCTTTTCCCCAGAAGGGCCAGCCATCACTGGTCCATGTGTTGAAATGTCCAGGGCCACGTCCACTCAGCAGACTCTCCAGGATTTAACGCAGTTGGGACTGACAGCAGGATGTTGCTCTGCTGGCTATATCTTGGCTTCAATAACTCCTCTTTCATTTGCACATACATTTGTATAGAAGAGGCAGCAATGTGTGTTAGCATATCCACAGGGCTCAAGGCTACTTTTCGGGGCTTCTCATTCAAACGCGTAGCACTATCCATAAGCGAACTAACAAGCTCCATAGGCTATTGGTGTCTGACATCAGGTCAGATTTCAACCACTGTACCTCTCTATCATGCCTGCCCCAGTAGGATTATATGGTACGTGAAACTTCCACTTTATTCCTAATTGCTGCACCCATCCTTGTAATGCTTGACCAGTAAAGTGGGTGCCTTGATTGCTCTCAATCACCTGCAGCTGGCCATAGGCTGCAAAGAGACGCTCTAGGCCCCTTTTGGTTGTTTCCTGATCTGCCTGATGTGCAGGAAATGCAATCAATAGTCTATCCATTCAATGACTCTATGTCTTTTGAGTGGTGCATTCAGTCCATTTACATTTAGGGTGATTATGGATAGGTATGTACTTACTGGCATTGCAGGTTTCAGATTCGTGGTTACCAAAAGTTCAATGTTAACTTTCTTACTATCTAAGAGTCTAACCTAACTCACTTAATATGCTATTACAAACACAATCTAAAGATTCCTTTTATTTTCCCTCCTCTTTTTTCTTCCTCTTCCATTCTTTATATATTAGGTATCATATTCTGTACTTTGTCTATCCCTTGATTGACTTTGGGGATAGTTAATTTAATTTTGCATTTTCTTAGTAATTAACCATTCTACTTTCTTTACTGTGGATTTATTACCTCTGGTGACAGCTATTAAACCGTAGGAACACTTCCACCTATAGCAGTCCCTCCAAAATACACTGTAGAGATGGTTTGTGGGAGGTAAATTCTCTCAGCTTTTGCTTATCTGATAATTGTTTAATCTCTCCTTCAAATTTAAATGATAACCTTGCTGGATAGAGTATTCTTGGTTCAAGGCCCTTCTGCTTCATTGCATTAAGTATATCATGCCACTCCCTTCTGGCCTGTAAGGTTTCTGTTGAGAAATCTGATGATAGCCTGATGGGTTTTCCTTTGTATGTGATCTTTTTTCTCTCTCTAGCTGCTTTTAAAAGTCTGTCCTTATCCTTGATCTTTGCTATTTTAATTACTATTTGTCTTGGTGTTGTCCTTCTTGGGTCATTTGTGTTGGGAGATCTGTGCATCTCCATGGCTTGAGAGACTATCTCCTTCCCCAGGTTGGGGAAGTTTTCAACAATCACCTCCTCAAAGACACTTTCTATCCCTTTTTCTCTCTCTTCTTCTTCTGGTACCCCTATAATGCGAATATTTGGATTGGTCACACAGTTCTCTCAATATTCTTTCATTCTTAGAGATCCTTTTTTCTCTCTGTGCCTCAGCTTCTTTGTATTCCTCTTCTCTAGTTTCTATTTCATTTATCATCTCCTCCACCATATCCAATCTGCTTTTAATACCGTCCATTGTGCTCTTCAATGATTGGCTCTCCGACCGTAATTCATTCCTGAGTTCTTGAATATCTTTCTGTACCTTCATGAGCATGTTAATGATTTTTATTTTGAACTCCCTTTCAGGGAGAGTCATGAGGTCAATATCATTTAAATCTTTCTCAGGAGATGTACCAATAATTTTACTCTGGACCAGGTTCCTTTGGCATTTCATATTTGTATATGGGCCCTCTAGTGCCCAGAAGCTCTGCTCTCTGGAGCTGCTCAGCCCCTGAAGCAATGTCGGGGATTTCAGGGGAGTGGTATTGGTGCCTCCGGGGAGGAAAGAGCTGTTTCCTGCTTCCTGGCTGCTATGCCTGTCTACACTGCCTGACCCAGTGGGCTGAGCACACAGGTATAAGCCTCTGTGCTTTGCGTTTTTAGTTGCTGTAGACAGATCTTCCCTCTGGCCGGCCTAACACCAGGGAAGGGTTTCTCGGTTTGCAAGCCGGTGGGGCTGGCCAGGAGAAAGGCACAGCAGTCTGCCCATCACAGAAGGGGTTCCTGGAGCTGTGCAGGCAGCCAGGGAGCTGGACCACCTGAAGATCGTGAAAGCTCCCAATCTGCTGGGCAGAGTGCACCTGGACAATTTTGTCTACCAGTTCTTTCTCCTGTGCAGTAAGCTTTGTGCAATCCTTGCCCCTTTAGCAGCCCTCTTGCTAAGGGCTTCTTTGTTCGGAAGTCTCTCAGACTGCCCGCCTTTCTTTTGTCCCAGAGCAGCTGGATATGGACCCCTGCTTTCCACAAGCAGCTGGAATCTTAGTCTATCCAGGAATTCTGCCTGTCTTAGCTTTCCAACCCCCTAATTAGGAGAGTATCATGCAAGCACCATGAAATGTAGGTTTGTGCTCCCAGAGTAGATCTCCAGAGTTAGGTATTTGGCAGTCCCAGATCTCCACTCCCTCTCTGCTCCATTCCTCTTCCTCCTGTTGGTGAGCTGGGGTGGGGGAAGCGCTTGGATTCCGCAGGACCACAGCTTTAGTACGTTATCCTTTTCCGTGAGGTCTGCTCTTGTCTCCAGGTGTATGCAGTTTGTTGCAGTCTTCTTTCCTGTTGCTCTTTCAAGAGTAGTTGTATTAGTTATATTTTCATATTATATGCCATTTTAGGAGGAAGCCTCTGTCTCACCTCTCACGCCGCCATCTTTAATCCAAAATCCAGCAATCAATAGTCTAGTATCGGGTTTTTTTCCACGTCTCTCCCACCGGTCCTGCTCTCGGTCAGGACTACAGCTCTTTGTGCTGCAAGCTCTTTCTGTTGCAAGCTCTTTCTGCGACCCTCTGAACCAGCGGAGGGGAGGAAGGCAGGGAGAGAGGCTCGCCCCGATAGGCAGAGCAAGGGAGGTAAGCGCCGGCTGTCCGCCCGTTCCCGCAGCCTCCGGAGCTCGGCAGCGCCGCCGCTTGCAGCCGCTCCAGCCTCTGCTGCCGCCGCCGCTGGCCGCTGGCCGCTGGCCACTCGCTGCTGGCCGCCCCTTTCCCCGGAGACAATCAGACGCGACAGGAAGTTCACTCGAAGGGAGAACTCGTTTATTGGGGCTCAGGGCATGGGATATATAGGGTGAAGCCTCTCCCGGCGGTCACCTAGGCTAATAAGGTGACTTTACTTTTCTGAATCAGGCACAGAGTTGTGCACATGCGCAGTTGTCTCTGACCGGAGTGGGCGCAGCTAAACCTCAGGGGGCTTTTGGCGGCCACCCCTGCAGCGTGGCTGAGTTCTCAGTGGCCATCTTTGTGGCATGGCTGAGATTCAAAGGCAGTTCTCAGCGGCCACCCTCGTGGCGAGGCTGAGATGCAAAGGCAGTTCCCAGCAGCCACCCTCGTGGCGAGGCTGAGATTCAAAGGCAGTTCCCCACAGTCTAGTAGCTGTGTCCACACAATTCATGGCATACAGATATCCTTCTGGTATGGGCAGAGGCCCAATATAGTCTATCTGCCACCTGACAATGAGTATTGGCCCCTTGTCTCATGTTGCTGCAGGACTCGGTGTAAGTCCCTCTTACAGCACACAAGACACTTCTTCCGGGCTTTGCTGACTTCTTCAAAGGTCAATGGCAAGCCCCACCAATGGACTACAGTCCATGTTCTCTTTTGCCCTGTGTGTAGCAACCGCTGGTGCAGCCATTGGGTTACATCAGAGGCAGGCTTTCCTTCTAGCCAGCGCACCTGGGCCAATGTGTCTGCTTCACCATTCCCTGGGGATGCCAAAGGCAAATGGCCAGTCACATAATGTACAGTAACAGTCTTAGTCTGACAAGAGGCCCATAGGTCTTGCCACAACTCTTGCCCCCAAAAAGGCTGGTGACCAACCATCCAGTTTGCATGATACCATGTCGGTAGCCACAGGGTCAAGCCCCGATAGATGGCCCAGCTGTCAGTGCATAAAGCTATGGGGGAAGACTCCTGGGTGATCATGAGCCATACAGCCTGCAACTCAGCCCATTGTCTACTCTTCCCCTCTCCATCCTCCAACCATATTGTCTCAGTCTTTGGATGGAAAGCCACAGCCCTCCACTTTAGGGGCTGCCCATGACTGGAGCCATCTGTGTACCAAGCATCTTCAGGTATAGGGGCTTTTCCCTCCTGATGATGGGTCTTGGCTACCAAGGGCTGAAAAGCAAGTTCTTCCTGCTTTCCACTGGTATAGGTCACTGGCCCCAATAAGCATTGGAGTTCTCCACTTAAGGGGCTAGTAGAGAGGGTGCTGCACTGCTGTAAATATGCGCCCCATTTGGCCAGTGTAGGTGTCTGTGCCATGCCATTCCATGGCCTTTGGGTCCAGTCTTGCACCCACCCCGCAATGGGATAGGTGGTTTTTACCTTGGCCTGGGCTGTTCCAGCAATGGGCTCCATAGCCAGCAAGGTGTGGTACATAGAAGCCAGTTGCTTCTCTATCAAGGTGTACTGGACCTCCTCTCCTTTCCATAGTTGTGTCCAGAATCCAATAGGTTGGCATGTCCTTTCAAGCCGCTGCCAAAGACGCCATCCATAACCATCTTTGGTTACATGAACATCTAGTTCACAGGGCCTTGATGAGTCCATTACATTCAAGGCCTGTATGGCCTTGACTGCCTGCTTGGCAGCTGTGGGGAACTGCCTTTGAATCTCAGCCACGCCACGAGGGTGGCTGCTGAGAACTGCCTTTGAATCTCAGCCATGCCACAAAGATGGCCACTGAGAACTCAGCCGCGCCTGCAGGGGTGGCCGCTGAAAGCCCCCTGGGGTTCATCTGGGCCCACTCCGGTTCACTGCTTACATCAGAGACAACTGCGCATGCGCACAACTCTGTGTGTGATTGGAAAATTGAAAGTTGCCTTCTTAGCGTGGAGGGTGACTGATCAGGAGAGATCATACTCTATATATCCCATGCCCTGAGCCCCAATAAACGAGTTCTTGCTTTGACTGAACTTCCTGTCGCGTCTGATTGTCTCCGGCAAGCGGCCAGCGGCGGAGGCTGCGGGAACGGGCGGACAGTTGGCTCTTACCTCCCTTGCTCCGTCTGTCGGGGTGTGCCTCTCCCTCCCTTCCTCCCCTCCACTGGCTCGGAGGGTCGTGGAAAGAGCTTGTAACACAAAGAGCCTGTGGTCCTGGCGGAGAGCAGGACCAGCGGGAGAGAGGCTAGAAAAACCCCGACAGGCAGCAGTAAAAGCAGCTGCACATGTCTCATCCCAGTCCCACCTGATGCCCTTTCATACCAACCAGTATAAGGGCTTCAGAATTTGTGCCAAGTGTGGGATAAACACTCTCTAGTACCCCAAAAGACCCAAAAACTCTTGTAATACTGCCACAGTGGTACAGGTGGGGAAAGTCTGGACCTTGTCTATAACTGTGACAGGAACAACTTTAGTTTTACCCAACCAGACAAGCCCCCAAGAATTTCACAGACAAACCAGGACCCTGAACCTTGATGCTGTTCACAGCCCATTCTTTTCCTGTAGATGTTGCAACAGTCTAGGAACTGCCCTTTCTAAGTCTGAAAGAGAATCAGATGTGAGGATAATGTCATCAATGTAGTGCTACAACTGCACTGTTTGCGGTTTCCTCCATGTGGCCAAGTCCTGGGCTACAAGTCCATGACAGATGGTGGGACTGTGGAGATATCCCTGTGGAAGGGCAGTGAATGTCCACTGCCTACCTTCTCATGTGAAGGCAAACTGTTCCTGGCTTTCCTGTGTTATGTCAATAGAGAAGAAAGCATTAGCAAGGTCTACTACGTAATGATGCATTTTGAGTTCATGGCTGAGGGTGTCCAGAATGTCTGCTATAGAGGGGACAGCAGCATGCAAAGGGGGTGTGACTTTATTCAATTCCTTGTAGTCTACAGTCATATGCCAGGAGCCATCTGGCTTTCTCACTGGCCACACTGGGGAATTAAAAGGACTGTGAGTGGGCTTTATGATGCCTGCCGTCTCCAACTCCTTTGGAGTTTCTACAATTTCCTTGTGCCCCCCCAGGCAATTTATACTGCTTAATATATGTCACCCACCGAGGTACAGGCAGAGCTACAGGTGGGTGCTTAGCATGTCTCCTCAGAACTGCCTTTACCACACGTACCCTCAGTCTGAACTCACCTGCAGTGGTCTGTAATCATAGGCCCTGCAGGATATCTACCCCCAAAATATATTCAGGGATGGGAGAAATGTACACAGTATACTCCTTTGGGGGTAAACGCCCTATCCCCAGTGAGATCTGGGCTTTCTTCACTCTAATTGCCTTACCCCCACAGCCATCTACCACAGCAGGGGCCAGGAAAACGCTGAGGGTTGCCATGATTCAACGAACACTCAGCTCCTGTGTCCACCAGCGCCAGGACAGGTTGCACTTTTACAGGGGACCAATGAATCGCTAATTCTACATGTGGCCTCTGGTTCCCACCATGTCCCCCAAGGTGGGGACTGTGACCCCCCTCAGTCGAACCATGATGCCCAATCATCCTCCTGTGGGGGTGAGGGCTCAGGTGAACCCTGAGTACCATCTCCCATGAAGTTTTGCAGGGACACAGGCTGAGCATGAGGCCTTGACTCTGGTTCCCATGTCCTGGACCTCAGCGGCTGGAACTACTGCTCTGGCTTTAATTGGTGCCAGAGTTCTAACAATATTCTATTGAGCTGCCCATCAAATTTTTCTTTCACTACTCCGGCCTTTATCAAATCAACCCACATCTGGGTCCTTGAGACTTTCATGGGGCCTTTTGCACTTCTCCTTTCAGTCATAGCCTGTACTTTCCTCTCTGTGCCCTATTGTTTCAAGCTCCCCCAGATCTGCTAAAGTACGAGTAGCCTCACTTATGGGTTACCCTGGGTGGGGGGCAAGAGTATTCACTAGGGACCCAAAGAGAGATGTGGGAGCTGAACGCAGCACCAGGTTTCTCATTCCTATAGCGAACCCCTCCCCATCAGGGCCCTGCGGGTCCATATTATAGATGATGTTTTTCATACCCAATTCCCACATACCTGTTGGAGCTCTGCATGTTTTCCAACTACTGGGAAATTATGGTAAATCACCCTGATTAGGCCAAACTATCCTGATGGCAGCTGTCAGCCATTCCAGGAGGGTCTGCTTCCCTGAGGCATGATGGGCATTTTGCAACAGCTGCTGGTGGGAAGGGTGAGTCATCAGGGAAGCCATTCTACTCATCTCAGTACCTGACACAACAATGTTTTCCACCCCCGTATCCCAGAGACGTAAAAGCCATGTAGACAGAGATTCTGATGCCTCTGCCTATACCGGACGCTCATGTCCGCCAGCTCATCCTGGGTCTAGGGGCAGAGCATGGAGGGCTCCACAACCTGGGGAGGGGGCTGCTCCTTCTCCTGAGGAGCCCACAGTTGTTTCATTTTTATTTTCTTAAACACAGCAGGCAGAACTTTAAAAAAGGAGGGGATGGTACCTCCAGCGGTGGCTTGGGTAGCAGATCCGCCAATGGCCCCGCCTCCTCCTCTTCTCCCTCAGGCTCCTCCTCCACCATTTCCGAGGCTGAAGGCACTACTCTTCCCTCCCCCTCCCCCACGGCCTCCTGTAACGCTGCATTTCCTGCCGTCTCCCCCCTCGCCGCTGCTAAGGAATCTCCTAGGAGCGTGAGCTGCCTTTTCAGTAACTGTCTCTCTTCTTTAACACCATCCCACAGGCTATAGCCCAGCTCCTCCAAGCGATGCTGAAGTGTGTCTCTCTTCCGCCTAAGTCCGTCAATAATCCTCTTTCTCCTTTATAACATTTTCCACTATCTGGATGAAAAGAGGCCCTACAATGCCAGCCACTACAGGGCCCCCTAAGGTCTCCAAGCAGTCTTCCAACTCACAGAGGGCTAATTGTGCAGTTTCTGGTGTTTCCACTCTTCCCCATTTCTCGGGAAGGCCCCACCCCTCTAGGAGGTACTTTACCCTAGACTAATTCCCCACTGGGGGTTCCCAACTTGGAAGCCCCACAGCTGGGGGGATAATAACAAGTGAAGCGGCACCCTCTGCCGCTGCATCCGCTGGGGCCTCCCCACCATCCACAGGGGCAGCCCTCCCAAAGGTCACACCCATTATAACAGATTTCAGGTTCAGAGGCACACTGCCGACTGCCGCCAGGTGTAAGTCCTGTGAGAGGAATTCCTGGGGCAAAATGCCTCTAAAAACCGAAATCAGTCAAAGGGAGAAATAAAGGTTAAAACCCGTTTATTGTTTCTTTCCTGCTCCAGCAGCAGCAACACCGGCCCTCCCCTCACCTCTCAGGTACAGATAAGCCCTCCTTGCCCAGGTAATTACCTATTGATATGGAGATGAGCTTCTCTCCACCCCTGAGGATATGCAAATGTACTAAAGCCAGGTGAGATATTCTGGAAATGTAACAATTTTACCCACAGGCCACCCCTCTAGAAATCTCGCTCTACAATTTACTTGTTCCCCCTCTTCTGACCAATCTAGTAACATACAATAGCAACAGCAATACAATCTTGATAATCCTCAAACCAGAGGATTCAGCCTATGCAGATTAAGTAAATGCACTTTACAGCACAATCTCTCACTAAGCACAAAAATATGTTTCTATACTTGTTTACTCATTCCTAACAACCATGCTAGATTACTAACAAAATTTTACAATATATTAGACAAAGTCAAGCCTCTCTTTAAGTATTTTTTTCTTTGTAGCAACAACACAATCATGATAATTCTCAAGCCAGAGGACTCAGCTAGGTTCAAAGTCCCGTTCAGATTAAGTCCAAAGCTCATCCATTCCAGCCATCACGCAGCAGCTGCAGCCAGGGGGTGCATCCAGGACACAAGGACTGTAGAAGCAAATAACTGATTGTGGGGGGGGCCACTTTGCTATTATTCCAGGAATACACAGGAGGCCAGCTTCCAGGCCTTTTCCCCAAGGTGCCAGAAGTGCCAGCCATTGCCAGTCCATGTGTTGAAATGTCCAAGGCCAAGTCCATTTAGTTCTAATTGCTGTACCCATCCTTACAATGCATGTCCAATAAGTGGGTGCCTTGACTGTTCTCAATCACTGGCGACCTGCTATAGGCTGCAAAGAGAGCTCTAAGTCCCTCTTGGTGGTTTGCATGCAGGGTACTCCTTCCAGGATCGGCTGACTTCTTCAAAGGTCAATGACAAGCCCCACCGAGGGGCTACAGCCACATTGTCTTTTGCCCCACGTGCAACAAACGCTGATGTAGCCATGGGGCCACATCAGAGGCAGGCTTTCCTTCTAGCCAATGCACCTGGGCCAATCCATCTGCTTCACCATTCCCTGGGGATGCCAAAGGCAAGTGGCCAGTCACATGATATACGGTAGGGGTCTGTGCCACACCACTCCGTGGCCTTTGGGTCCAGTCTCTCACCCACCCTGCAATGGGATAGGTGGTTATTACCTTGGTCGGAGCTTTCCTGGCGATAGGCTCCATAGAACAAGGCTTGGAACACAACAGCCCGTTGCTTCTCTATCGATATACCGGACCTCTACTCCTTTCCATAGTTCCATAGCCCATCTCTCTCTCCTGCTCCAGCAGCAGCAAAACTGGGCCTCCTCTCACTTCTGTGGTACAGAAAAGCCCTCCTTGCCGAGGTAACTACCCATTGATATAGAGAGGAACTTCTCTCCACCCTTGAGGAATTATGCAAATCCTCTACAACTGTACTTCTGTCCACCCTTGAGTGCCTGTTGATATGCAGATGTACTAAAGCCAGGCGAGTTACTCTGGATAAATTACAATTTTACCCACACACGATTATTTGCTTCTACAGTCCTTGTGTCCTGGCTGTGCCCCCTGGCTGCAGCTGCTGCGTGATGGCTGGAAGGGATGAGCTTTGGACTTAATCTGCATGGGACTTTGAACCTAGCTGAATCCTCTGGCTTGAGAATTATCATGATTGTGCTGCTGTTGTCAAGAAAAAAATGTTTAAAGAGAGGCTTGACTTTGTCTAATGTTTCGTAAAAGTTTTGTGAGCAATCTAGCATGGTTGTTAGGAATGAGTAAACAACTTGTGGGTAAAATTGTAACATTTCCAGAATATGTCGCCTGGCTTTAGTACATCTGCATATCAATAGGTGTTCAGTGGTGGAAAGAAGTATGGCTTTAGTGCATTTGCATCATTCCTCAGGGGTGGAGAGAAGTCATCTCCATATCAATGGGTAATTACCTGGGCAAGGAGGGCTTACCTGTACCTGAGATGCGCTCGCATCGAGGGACATGTGTCTACACTCGTGTGGTTGTGGAAGCACCACCACGGCTGCTGGCTGCGCCGACCCCGGCCCTTGGCCCAAGCGTAAGGCTACTGCTTCTGCTGGTCCTGCTGCCGGCTGGAGCCTGGTCACAGCTGCGGTTAAGGAGCAGAGGTCCAGTACATCTTAATAGAGAAGCAAGTGACTGCTGTGTACCATGCCTTGCTGGCTACGGAGGGCTCATCTGTACCTGAGAGGTGAGGGGGAGGACCGTTTTTGCTGCTGCTGGAGCAGGAGAGAGAGATGGGCCAGACTGCAGTTTTGTAAGCAATAAATGGATCTTAAACTTTATTTCTCCCTTAGACTTATTTCAGTTTTTAGAGGTATTTTGCCCTGGGATTTCCTCTCCCCGAACTTAAAAGGAGGCTCTGCCTTAGGTACCTGGAAGATTGGTGCAATAGGGGAAAGAAAGCAAGGAGAGGAGGGTGCGGATTGTTTGGATAAGTTCGCGTTTGGATAGGTCGAGTTCATGAGACAAATGAAGTATCCGATAAGCAATTTGGTATGAGTCTGAGCTTCTGAAACAACTTTGGATGTTAGGTGAAAGCACGGAATTTGTCAAGACTCCTCATGAGAAAAGTGAAGATTTGAGGGAGAGCGAATAGGGACCCAGAACCTTCTTTAGTAATTTACGATTGGTCAGGAATAAACACGCGTATTTAGGAATTTAGGATTAGGGCAGAGGAATAAACACGCGGATTTAGGAATGGCAGAGTTGAATAAAAGCAGGATAAGCAAAGTCGGAGGACATTTTGAAAGCCAAGGGAGCAAGCTTCATGACGGTGTCGATCGCCTCCTGGAGGTCAAAAGGAGAACAAATCTAGCACTTGGTGCTTCTGGATTTCAAGGAACGGAGGCGGGTGGCCGTAGGGCGAAGCCACAGGGCCGACAGCTTTTACATTGGAGAAAGGAGGCAGCCTTGTAACATATTCTTTAGAGTACTTTGGCTGTGATAAGTAAGACAAAAAGGACGGGACCTGGATGGTACTTTAAAGCTCAAGCGGATAATGGGCTTCAGAATCCCGAACCCTTGAGTGGCAGTAACTGCATCTGCTGCAGGCCCTCTGCAGACCTTCGGGTCCTTGTAAGTTCCTTTCCAGCTCTAAAATGGAAAAGTACTACTGTGAGCTGGAAAGAAACTGCCACTCAGGAAAAACAAAGTATTTTGTTCGTAAGCCTTCTCTTTTTAAAAGTCCTGCCATGCAAATAAAGGGCCTTAATGTGGCTCCTAGCGATTGGTAGGGATTTACGAATCAGTCATTTCCTCGTACTGCGGGATGCAAACGAAGAGCCAGCTTTCTGCTTTCCTATTGGCTGTTTGTTCGGGTTACGTTTTTAGCCAATCAAACGATTTCTCTTCTCTCCTCCCGCAGCTCGTATAAATTACATCAAATTGGTATCCTTTCCACATCCTTGAAAAAGCTTTAACTGCCTTCTTAATCGTAATGTCGGGACGCGGAAAGCAAGGCGGCAAGGCCCGTGCTAAGGCCAAGTCGCGCTCGTCCCGCGCCGGCCTTCAGTTCCCGGTGGGGCGAGTGCACCGCCTGCTGCGCAAAGGCAACTACGCCGAGCGGGTGGGGGCCGGCGCGCCGGTCTACATGGCGGCGGTGCTCGAGTACCTGACGGCGGAAATCCTGGAGCTGGCCGGCAACGCGGCCCGAGACAACAAGAAGACGCGCATCATCCCTCGCCATTTGCAACTAGCCGTGAGAAACGATGAAGAGCTCAACAAGTTACTCGGGGGTGTCACCATTGCCCAGGGCGGAGTCCTGCCCAATATCCAGGCTGTTTTGTTGCCTAAGAAAACGGAGAGTCACAAACCCGGCAAGAACAAGTAATCGGGAGGATTGACCCCACTTACTCATCCCAAAGGCTCTTTTAAGAGCCACCAAAGTGTCAAATTAAGGGGCTGACACGAAATAGCGTACTAGCTCTTTTTTTAGAAACCTTGGGTGGCTCTAAAAAGAGCCTTTCTTTGGTCTTTGGTTTAACGGCATTTATTTGCTTTTAGCTTTGTGGCTTTCAGTTTTCTTTGGTAAAAGAACAGCCTGGATATTGGGTAAGACGCCGCCCTGGGCGATGGTGACTTTGCCCAACAGCTTGTTCAGCTCCTCGTCGTTGCGGATGGCCAGCTGGAGATGACGGGGGATGATGCGCGTCTTCTTGTTGTCTCGAGCCGCGTTGCCGGCCAGCTCCAGGATTTCCGCCGTCAGGTACTCGAGCACCGCCGCCATGTAGACCGGCGCGCCGGCCCCCACCCGCTCGGCGTAGTTGCCTTTGCGCAGCAGGCGGTGCACTCGCCCCACCGGGAACTGAAGGCCGGCGCGGGACGAGCGCGACTTGGCCTTAGCGCGGGCCTTGCCGCCTTGTTTTCCTCGCCCAGACATGACCGAAAACAAAAGCAATACACTCACACAACTAAGCCCCAAAGTTCGCAACAGAAGCCTCAAGGAAGGGCAAGTGGAAAGCCTTTATAAGCTTTCCTAGGGGTGGGGTCAAGAAGGAGTTTTTCATTGGTCCTAAATTGGTTCCAGATACAGCCAGTAGGGTCAAACGGGTGTTGTTACGTAGCGATTACTGACAATGCAAGATACCTTCATGGCCCAATGGAAACCAAAGACTTTTGGAGTCGTAATTTGCATATGGTGGTTATAAAAACATCAGGCCCGCCCATTCTCTCACTTCTGTTCTTTGCTAGTCTGTGTGGTGGTTGACAATGCCAGAGCCTGCGAAGTCTGCTCCCGCGCCCAAAAAGGGCTCGAAGAAAGCGGTCACCAAAGCCCAGAAGAAGGACGGTAAAAAGCGCAAGCGCAGCCGCAAGGAGAGCTACTCCATCTACGTGTACAAGGTGCTGAAGCAGGTGCACCCCGACACCGGCATCTCGTCTAAGGCCATGGGCATCATGAACTCGTTCGTCAACGACATCTTCGAGCGCATCGCGGGCGAGGCGTCCCGCCTGGCGCATTACAACAAGCGCTCTACCATCACGTCCCGGGAGATCCAGACGGCCGTGCGCCTGCTGCTGCCCGGCGAGCTGGCCAAGCATGCCGTGTCTGAGGGCACCAAGGCGGTCACCAAGTACACCAGCTCCAAGTGAGTCCCCGCCGGGACATTGGCGCTCTCACGACTCGCCGACCGCTTGATTCCAAAGGCTCTTTTCAGGGCCACCCACCTAGTCACCAGAAAAGAGCTTTTGTTCACTTTTCCTTTTCAGTTCTTTATCACACAGTAAGTTATTCTAGTTGGTTGAAGGTTACGATAGACGGCACAAGTAATTTAAAAAAAAGTTGACGAGGTTCCTCGGGCGTGACTGGCTTTGATTTTGAATGTAGGGCGCGTCTTAACCTTTTCCTGTGCTGCTGAGCATTTTTACGAATCGGTTCGAATTAGGATATTGAGAACTGTTCTCCCGCTTTGTCTCCAGACTATTGTCCCACTGTTGTGACTGTTGGGTATGTTTTATCGACGTTCTGAAACGAGTGGTTTTCGCCCGCCCATCATTTAAGGAAGGATCCCAGGACACAAGCCCGGGTTCCAGGAACACTGCGTCACCGCCCTGAGGAATTTCCCACAGTTTGGCAGCTGCTGGGGTGCCGGGTCACCAATTATGCTCTGCGATGTGGCCTCATGTGGACACCAGCGTTTCTGGGCATTTCGGGCGGAGCCTGCGCTGCCAGGTCCCAGGCTTTCCCTGATTGGATGATATGAATATTCAAAATCACGCGCCACTCAGGAATTCGTAAATTCTGGCTTCCGCCCCTCACTTCGTGGCTTTGAAATCTAATACCGTTTCTCAGTTTGTGGATCATTTTTGCATATAATTTATTTTGGAACGCTCCGACCGCTGGTCTCTGCAAGCCGCTGGTCATGTAGGTCTGGGCTTAAAAATCGCCTGAGACCTTTCCAAGTCATCCACTCAGGAATTTTTGCCTCTCGTGTCCACCTGTCCTTGTCCCTCACTGTGTTTTATCTTCCTCCTAGCAGCTATCGGAAATTGGTTTATTTTCCTGTTTGTGGTCTTTGTCCTCAAGCCCTTAACAGAATTTGTTAGTCTGCTTTTCCTCAATATCGTCAGCGCCAATCAGTGCCTGGCACACAGTGGACACTTAAGTACTTTTAAATATTTGTTGAATTACTTTTCTTATCCCACCCCTTTCTTAATCGCTTCCGTGGATGGATGCTTGTGGCTCATTCCCATTCGATGTATGTGAAGACGAAAAAAGAAGTGTTTTTGGAGCTCCTTCCACAAGTCTGTCCATGGTCAGTCACCTGCGGGCAACGGCTTGGAGGAGTCCCTGCTAAGATTCTTTTTGCGACAAGAGGAGGCGGCAGTTGTAGAGCCTCTCTTACTCTTCTTGCTTTAGCGTAACTTACCTCTTGGATTTTCATTAAACTCAGAGCATTGGTCACTGGGAAGATCTTTTTCCTTCCTTTTTTCTTATCATAGCGCTCCCCCAATTCCCGCCACGGCCTCCATTGCGCAATCCTGTTCCCCACCGACGTGACCTTTTAATTTACACTTATCTTGTTTGCTTTACAGAAGACTCTGAAATACACTCAGTAAGACAAGCGACGTTAATATCCCTTCACAAAGAGATTGAGAGATGTAAAGTGATTGGTCCACAGGTCATGCAGCTAATATTGTCTACCTTTGTATCCTCAGATGCTAGGACAATTGTATTTTAGTTTTATTTTGTGTAATTACAGAATGATGAATATTTTCATCCAATCCTTGATTTTGTCATTCACCTGTGCTTGGCTAAGGGGTCCTGGAGTTGATTTGCAGGGGTTTGAGGAATCCAAATGAACTCCAGGCATTAATTATTGTAGACTGAGTAAATCTTAAGTTTCCCTCTTACATGTGTGTTTTCAAATGTGTGTAGATGCTGTTGTTATTAATAAAGTTACCAATTAAAAAGCTTGGCTGGATTCTTTAAACTGCAATATGTTTTTTAATTTAATGAAGTTAACAGACACAAACACTGCTGGGTCTGTGGAAAGGCCTGGGAGCCTCTGACTTGGAGGATGAATATTTATAGGCCTCAGAAGTGCACTGGGGCTAAAATAGTCTGTTATGAGGGCCCTGATTAATGCTCAGTCATTTGAAAATACATGACCACAAACACACGTTGTAAACAAGATAGAAGAAATAACATTCTCAAGTAGTTCAGCTACACCCACCGAACATTTACTACATGCCACCAGACAGTGTTCTAGGCCCTTTATACGTACTGATTCATTTAGTCCTCAGAAGAACCTCATGAAGTCGTTAACATTATTACCTCCTATTTTACAGATGAGGAAACTGAGGCACAGAGAGGCTTCTCCTCAGAAACTCTCCAGAATAGACTCCTAGGTCAGAGTTTATGGGACTTGAGAAAGTAAGGTTACTTTTTGAAAAACCTGGACCCCTCCCTGCAGGGGGGAAATATCACCTGCTTTATTCTCTTCAGGATGCACCCTGGTTATAAATCTATGGTGGTGGTGGTGGCTGAAAGCCTTGAGGATGGGACTCGGGGCTCTGGTTCTCCATCCCAGAGGCCATATCTCACTCAACTCGGTATAGTTTGAATCTACAGTGGTAGGACTCACTGTTGGAATCCCTGCCCGAGGCTCTCAGCTACTGGTTTCAGGCTCCTCTTGGGCATGGTGTTTACCAAGAAGGAAGTTACAGAGTGAGGAATGGGGAAGAGGTGACAGAGTTTGGTATTCTAACCCTGGAGGGAAGGTAATTAGTGATGGTGAGAATAGAACCTTAAGAACCTCTTTGATCACTTCTTTCTCCTGCCCAAACACCTATAAACATTTGCTTATATTGGGGTTAATAACAACAATAATTGCTATAATACAAATTGCTTCTATTTAGGGACCAGTTAACTATTTACCGGATCCTCTGCTAAGTGGTTTACATGCATTGCTTCATTTAATCTTCACTGCCACCATTTAAGGTAGGTTCTATTTTTAACTTTCTTATTTTGTAAAGGAAAATGAGTCTCAGAGAAGTTACACAATTTGTCCAGGATTGTTTAGGAAGTAAGTAAGTGGTGGAATTGCAATCCAATGCAAGCTTTTAAAACACTTGATATTCAAGGGCCTCCATAGTCTGCCTCTTCCTTCTTTCATAGCTCTATCTCCTACTGTTTTCTGCTTTAGTTAAAATGGTCTATTCACCTTTCCCTAAACCCATTTGCTCTTTCCCAGGCCTGGACTGGATTGTCCCTTCCTTCTGTTTTGGCCAGAGCTTTCTTTCAAGCCAAGGCCATATCCTCCAGCTCAAATAACATCTCTTAATTCATTTCTGTACCATACCCACCTCTACTTTAAGAAAGCCAACTTTACTGAGGTATAATTATCATACAATAAACTGCACATGTTTGAAGTCAATTTGCTAAGTTTTGATACCTATGAAAACATCACCACAATCAAAACAATGAACATATCCATCACCAGCCCCCCCAGAGTCTCTTGGTGTCCCTCTATAATTCATTCCTCCTTTTCCCTTCAGCAGTGCCCTCCTTTGCCCCCATCCTTACCCTCAGATAACCACTGTTTTGCTTTATGTCATTATAGATAGTTGGAATTTTCTAGAATTTTATGTAAATGGACCCAGACAGTGTATATCATTTGTGTCTGGCTTTCATTCAGCATCATGATTTTGAGATTCATTCATACTTGCATGTTTCAGTAGTTCATTCCTTTTTATTGCTGAGTAGTATCCCATTGTGTGACTACAGTACAACTGTTAATCCATTCACTTGTTGATGGGTAGTGGGGTTGCTTCCAGCTTTAGCCCCCCTTTTTAAAATGCACTCCAACTTTGTGTCACAGGTGTTCCAGAAAAACACGATAAACTTCCTGTCCTCAATTGGGAAAGAACTCAGATGGGAAATGAGACATATACACAAATACTTATTCTGTCAAGTGGGAGAAAGTGTTAGGGTTTCACTTTTGTTCTAGGCTCAAAACCTCCTAAGTCCGCTCCGTGTTCTGCTGCCAGAGTAACCTTCTAAAGCACAGATGTGACTTCGTCACCCACCTGCTCACAAACCTCCAGGGTCCTGCCTCACTGCCTCAGTTTGCCTTTCAAAAGAAAAAAATAAAAAGTGTAAAACTTTATCAGCAATTCTTGTACTGTCTTTGGTTTCACAATGTGGTCTGGGGAACCCTGCTTCTTTAAGAGGGAGGCTACGAAGCTCACAATATGACTCATTAGCAATTCGGGCACAAGTTAAGCCTGAGGAGTGGCTTTGTTTATGTTGTTTCAGAAACCAACTAACAGACTGTCAGGGAGACCGATTTAATCATTCATTTAATATGGGTGGTTTAAACTTTGTATCTGCTAATTTTGTAAATATTGATTAAGTATCTGTTAATATTACTAAGTTCTATAAGAAAGGCTCTTTAGGACTAGTCCTCTGAGGAAGTCTGCTGGCAGTGAGGATACAAGGTTAAACAGAACAGAGTGGCTTCTGCCTCCTTGAACTTTTAGTGGTTAGAAGGGAAGACGGTTATTAAACCAGTGACTATAATAAGGTGTGACAAGTGTTAGGATAGGAGAAGTATAGATACTGTTAATGTAATGGAAGGAGAACTAACTTAACATTAGTGGGGGTAAGGAAGGCTTCCCTGAGGGAGGGACTTTTAAGGATGAGACCTGGAGAGGCTGCAAAGGAGCATTCCAGGCAGTGGGAGGCGTGGGCAAAGACCTAGAGGGGGTGAAAGAAGCAGCTCAGGCAGGTAAGGGGAAACCGAAAGAAATCTAGTAGGGGTAGTGTTTAAAGGGCAAGTAAGAGAGTGCAGTAACATGAAGTTACACAGGTGGCAGGGTCAGACCTTGCAGGATGAGACCAGACATAGGGAAACAGTTTCTAGGCTAATGTGACTATGGAAACAGAAAGGAGCTGAATGGCACTGAGAATAGAAAAGTCAAAAAGTTTCCGAGGTCTGTGAGCTATTCAATCATCCTTTGGGGCAGACGGCACCCTGGCCCTCAAATGACTGCCTATTCACTGCTATGGGGTTTCCCTTAAGGTGGGCATAGCTGCCTGAGGCCATCCATGCTGATACCAGCCACCATTGTGCTCTGAGGGGGCCATGGGATTCTGAAGGGGACTGCGAGATTCAAAACTGGCCAGATATAAGGTTTTGCTAAAACCCAGTGCTGGTTAGGGTTACAGAAATAGGGTGTAACAGAAATTTTAATCTATGTGTCATATATTTTAAAAATACTCTAATACACTATTAGTGGGAAAAGAATTTTCGTACAAACTTCCTAGTAGGTATTCTAACAAGTATCAAAATTCCCTTTCATATACAAGTACAAAACGAAAACCCCTAAACAAAACACACCAAGGTATTTGTGCACAGATGGTAAATAGCAGCTTTTAAAGAAAATATAGTTTTAATTCTTGATAATGGAGATATTAAAACATATACAAACAGACACCACTGTACCTGTTATCTGACTTCAACAAATATCAACTCAAGGTCATTTATCAATTCAAAGCTGTCTGTCCTATATCATTTTGAAGCAGATTCGAGACACCATATTATTTCATCCCTAAATATGTCTTTGTATATCTCTAAAAGATAAAGACCATAATACCAAATCTAAATAAGTAGCATCTAAAATAAGTAATAATAGTTCTTCAATTCATAAAACATCCAGATAGTGTTCAACTTTTAATTTTAATCTATGTGTCATATATTTAAAAATATTTTGAATCTGAATCCAAGTAAGTTCTACACAGAGTGGTCAATTTTAACCACTACATGTCTTTTAACTCTACTTTAATACATGTTCCCCATCTTTTATTTTTTCCTTTGTAATACCTTTTTTGAAGAAACTGGGTTATTTTTCTCAGTCAGGATTTTGTTGATTGTTTCCCTGGGATGTAGTTTATTAGGACCCTTTGTCCTCCATATTTCCTGTAAATTAGAAGTTGGGTCAGAGGCTTGATTAGATTTAGATTCACCTCACTCCCCGACAAGACTACTTCATAGGTGGTACTATTTTTTTTTTTCTATCAGGATACACATAATGTCTAGTTGCTTCTCTTTTTGTGATAATAGCAGCTGTAGATGCTTAATGCTTAGATCATTTAATTCATTATGGGCTACAGAATGATATTCTAGCACTCTTTCTTAATTTATTATCTGGAATGCTTCAATAAAGAGAGAGAAGTATTAATTTTACCAGGAAGCACCTAGAAACGATTTCAATATTAGCAGGAAACAAAGTGATAGGCTCCCTTTTGGTATAAAAATAGGATATGTATACATTGGCGTGTACATTAATATATAAATGAAACATTTTTCTGGAATTTCACATAATAAAACTAATAATAATAGCTATTCAAAGGGAAATGAATGTGGTTAGGCCAGAAGGAGGCTTTTCCTTTTTCCTTTATATCTTTCAATATCATTTGAATTTTTAATCAGCATTGTCAGCAGAGGCTGTTTGGGCAGTGAGTTTATTGGCCTTAAAAAAAAAAGCTGCAGTGCTGTGAGAATATTTTTGGTGAAAATAATGTATTACAAATACCTATTCTAGCGCCTGGCACCTAGTGGACCCTCACTTTATTTTAGTTAATTCTGAAAAACAGGTTTAAAACTCTAGAACAATATAAACAACAATCAACTTAAACAGCAGCAGCAGCAGCGACAGTGAACCCGGGTCCCTGGGATTTGCGGGCTGATGGACAGGTCAGGGCTGCAACCCCGATGTCCCAGCCCACGTGGAAAGCAATCACTTAAGACTGTGAGCACCTGCTTTCAAGGAGGTATTCTCTGGAGTGATCGTCCTGACTTTGCCGATGAGGCCTTCACGGATGTGGTCCTCACCCAGGAAGGAGAGCCAGTCATGCAGTTTAAGAGGACAGGTCACAAAGGGATGTGAGGCCATGGGGAGGAGAGCACACAGAACTGGCCTGGGAAAGTGGCTGTGGATTACTGCAAGTCAAGAACAATATTTTGAGAAGGTTATTCTGATCTTCCAGTCTTTATTCTGGCTTAGACCTGCAGGATAAATTGATGCTCCTGAATTTTACTAAAATATTTTTCTAAAACTGGCAAATAACAAATAACCTGATGATCTATTACTACATTTGCTATATACACTTAACAGAACCATTCCCCCTTTTTCTTATTTCTTCTTATTTGTTATTCCCTTTTAATGTTCATTCTTTACTTCCTTTTAATCATTCTAATTTTGTTTCTATGTTGTTAGTCTGGGGAGAGGAAATCCCGGGACAAAATACCTCTAAAAACCGAAATCACTCAAAGGGAGAAATAAAGTTTAAAATCTGTTTATTGGTTACAAGTTGCAGTACGGCCCCTTCTCTCTTTCCTGCTCAAGCAGAAGCAAAAACCGGCCCTCCCCTCACCTCTTGGGTACAGATAGGCCCTCCTTGCCCAGGTATTTACCCACTGATATGGAGATGAACTTCTCTCCACCCCTGAGGAATGATGCAAATGCACTAAAGCCATACTTCTTTCCACCACTGAACGCCTGTTGATATGCAGATGTACTAAAGCCAGGTGAGATATTCTGGAAATATTACAATTTTACCCACAATAATTAATACAACTAATCCTGAAAGAACAAAAGGAAAGAGGGCTACACCAGACTGCATACACCTGGAGAAAAGAATAAACCTCACAGACAAAGGTAACGTACCAAAGCTGTGGCCCGGTGGGACTCAAGCCCTTCCCCCACCCCAGCTCACCAGTGGGAGGAAGAGAAACGGAGTGGGGAGGGAGTGGAGGACTGGGACTGCAGAATACCTAGCTCTGGAGATCTGCTCTGGGAGCACAAACCTATATTTCATGGTGCTTTCGTGACTGGGGGGTTGGAAAGCTAAGACAGGCAGAATACCTGGAGAGACTGAGTTCCAGCCACTTGTGGAAAGCAGGGATCCATATCCGGTTGCTCTGGGACAAAAGAAAGGCAGACAGTCTGAGAGACTTCCTAACAGCGAGAAGGCTGCTAAAGGACCAAGGATTGCACAGAGCTTACTGCTCAGGAGAAAGGACAGGTAGACAAAATTGTCTGGGTGCACTCTGCCTAGCAGATTTGGAACTTTTATCATCTTCAGGCGTTCCATCACCCTGGTTGGCCATGCAGCTCCAAGGCCCCCCTCCATGATACGCAGCCTGCTTGCCTTCCTCCCTGCCAGCCCACACCTGGCTCTCAAGCCAGCAAACACTGCCCTGGCATTAGGCCAGCCAGAGGGAAGCCCCACCTACAGCAGCTACAAACGAAAAGCATAGAGGATTCTACCTGTGTGTTTGGCCCGCTGATTCTGGCAGTGGAGACAGGCATAGCATCTGGGAAGCAGGAAACAGCTCTTGCCTTCCTCTGGCACCAGCACTGGTCCCCTGCAACTCCCGACATTGCTCCAGGGGCTCAGCAGCTCCAGAGAGTAGAGCTTCTGAGAGATAGAGCGCACCACATACAAATATGAAATGTCAAAGGAATCTGGTTCAGAGCAAAATTATGAATACACCAGAGAAAAGACTCAAATGAAATCGACCTCATGAATCTTCCTGAAAGAGATTTCAAAATAAAAATCATTAACATGCTCATGGCGGTACAGAAAAATATTCAAGAACTCAGGAATGAATTCTGGTCAGATATCCAATCATTATGGAACACAGTATCACAAATGAATCATAAAATGGAAGGTTTTAAAAGCAGATTAGATATGGTGGAGGAGATGATAAATGAAATAAAATTAGAGAAGAGAAATACAAAGAAGCTGAAGCACAGAGAGAAAAAAGGATCTCTAAGAATGAAAGAATATTGAGAGAATTGGGTGACCAATCCAAACAGAACAATATTCGCATTATGGGGGTACCAGAAGAAAAAGAGAGAGAAAAAGGTATAGAAAGTGTCTTTGAGGAGGTAATTGCTGAACATTTCCCAAATATGGGGAAGAAGATAGTCTCTCAGGCCAAGGAGGTGCACAGATCTCCCAACACAAGTGACCCAAGAAAGACAACACCAAGACAAATAGTAATTAAAATAGCAAAGATCAAGGATAAGGACAGACCATTAAAAGCAGCCAGAGAGAGAAATAAGATCACATACAAAGGAAAGCCCATCAGGCTATCATCAGACTTCTGAGCAGAAACCTTACAGGCCAGAAGGGAGTGGCCTGATGTGTTTAATACAATGAAGCAGAAGGGCCTCAAACCAAGAATATTTTTATCTGGCAACATTATCATTTAAATTTGAAGGAAGGATTAAACAATTTCCAGATAAGCAAAGCTGAGAGAATTTACCTGCCACAAACCATTTCTACAGTGTATTTTGGAGGGACTGCTATAGATGGAAGTGTTCCTAAGGTTTAATTGCTGTCACCAGAGGTAATAAAACCACAGTAAAGAAAGTAGAACAGTTAATTACTAAGTAAATTCAAAATTAAATCAACTACACCCAAAGTCAATCAAGGAACAAAGAGTACAGAATATGATACCTAATATATAAAGAATGGAGGAGGAAGAAAAAGGAGGAAAAAAAAAGAATCTTTAGATTGTGTTTGTAATAGCACACTGAGTTAAGTTAGACTCTTAGATAGTAAGGAAGTTAATCTTGAACCCGTGGTAACCATGAGTCCAAAGCCTGCAAAGGCAATAAGTACCTACCTATCAATAATCACCCTAAATGTAAATGGTCTGAATACACGAATCAAAAGACACAGAGTCACTGAATGGTTAAAAAAACAAGAACCATCTATTTGCTGCCTACACGAGACTCACTTTAAACCCAAAGACATACACAGACTAAAAGTGAAGGGATGGAAAAAGATATTTCTTGCAACTAATAGGGAGAAAAAAGAAGGAGTTGCAGTAGGTGAATCAGACTAAATAGACTTCAAAAGAAAGAAAGTCACAAGAGACAAAGAAGGACATTACATAATAATAAAGAGGTCAATCCAACTAGAAGATATAACCATTATATGAATATCTATGCACCCAACACAGGAGCACCTACATATGTGAAACAAATGCTAACAGAATTAAAAGAGGAAATAGAACGCAATGCATTCATTCTAGGAGATTTCAACACTCCACTCATTTCAAGGGATAGATCAACTAGACAGAAAATAAATAAGGAGACAGAGGCACTGAACAACACATTAGAACAGATGGACCTAACAGACATCTACAGAACTCTACACTCAAAAGCAGCAGAATACATATTCTTCTCAAGTGCACATAGAACATTTTCAAGAATAGATCATATTCTAGGCTGCAAAAAGAGCCTCGGTAAATTCAAAAAGACTAAAATTGTACCAACCAGTTTCTCAGACCACAAAGGTATGAAACTGGAAACAAAATTATGCAAAGAAAATGAAAAATCCTACAAGCACATGGAGGCTTCACAACATGCTACTAAATAACCAATGGATCAAGGACCAAATAAAAACAGAGATTAACCAATATATGGAGACAAATGACAACAATAATTCAACACTGTAAAATCTGTGGGACGCAGTAAAGGCCGTGCTAAGAGGGAAGTACATTGCAGTACAGGCCTACCTCAGGAAATAAAAGCAATCCCATATGAAAAGTCTAAACTCACAATTAACAAAAGCAGAAAAAGAAGAACAAATGAGGCCCAAAGTCATTTGTGAGGAGGAGGAACATAATAAAGATTAGAGCATAAATAAATAAAATTGAGAACAATAAAACAATAGAAAGAATGAATGAAAGTAAGAACTGGTTCTTCAAGAAAATAAACAAAATAGATAAACCCCTAGCCAGGCTTATCAAGAAAAAAAGAGAGTCTACACACATAAACAGAATCAGAAATGAGGAAGGAAAAATCACTACAGACACCACAGAAATACAAAGAATTATTAGAGAATACTATGAAAAATTATATGCTAACAAATGGGATAACCTAGAAGAAATGGACAACTTTCTAGAAAAATACAACCTTGCAAGGCTGACCCAGAAAGAAACAGAAAATCTCAACAGACCAATTATCAGCAATGAAATTGAATTGGTAATCAAAAAAAATACCTAAGAACAAAACACCTGGACCAGATGGCTTCACCTCTGAATTTTATCAAACATTTAGTGAAGACCTAATACCCATCCTCCTTAAAGTTTTCCAAAAAGTAGAAGAAGAGGGAATACTCCCAAACTCATTCTATGAGGCCAGCATCACTCTAATACCAAAACCAGGTAAAGACATGACAAAAAAAGAAAATTACAGACCAATATCCCTGATGAACATAGATTAAAAAATACTCAACAGAATATTAGCAAACCAAATTAAAAAGTACATCAAAAAGATCATCCATCATGATCAAGTAGTATTTATTCCAGGGATGCAAGGATGGTACAACATTCAAAAATCCATCAACATTATCCACCACATCAACAAAAAGAAGGACAAAAACCACATGATCAATTCCAAAGATGCTGAAAAAGCATTCGACAAAATTCAACATCCATTCATGATAAAGACTCTCAACAAAATGGGTATAGAGGGCAAGTATCTCAACATAATAAAGGCCATTTATGACAAACCCACAGACAACATTATACTTAACAGCGAGAAGCTGAAAGCTTTTCCTTTAAGATCAGGAACAAGACAAGGATGCCCACTCTCCCCACTTTTATTCAGCATAATTCTGGAGGTCCTTGCCATGGCAATCAGACAACACAAAGAAATAAAAGGCATTCAGATTGGCAAAGAAGTTAAATTGTCCCTGTTTGCAGATGACATGTTATTGTACATGAAAAACCCTAAAGACTCCACTCCAAAACTACTAGATCTAATATCTGATAGATCTAATATCTGAATCCAGCAGTGTAGTGGGATACAAAATTAATACACAGAAATCTGTTGCATTCCTATACACTAATGATGAATTAGCAGAAAGAGAAATCAGGAAAACAATTCCATTAACAGGTGCATCAAAAAGAATGAAATACCTAGGAATAAACCTAACCAAGGAAGTGAAAGACCTGTACTCTGAAAACTACAAGACACTGATGAGAGAAATTAAAGAAGATACCAATAAATGGAAACACATCCCATGCTAATGGATAGGAAGAATGAATATTGTCAAAATGGCCATCCTGCCTAAAGGAATCTACAGATTTAATGCAATCCATATCAAAATACTAACAGCATTCTTCAACCAACTAGAGAAAATAGTTCTAAAATTCATATGGAACCACAAAAGACCCTGAATAGCCAAAGCAATCCTGAGAAGGAAGAATAAACCTGGGGCAATTATGCTCCCCAATTTCAAGCTCTACTACAAAGCCACAGTAATCAAGACAATTTGGTACTGGCACAAGAACATACCCATAGACCAATGGAACAGAATAGACAGCCCAGATATAAACCCAAGCATATATGGTCAATTAGTATATGATAAAGGAGCCATGGACATACAATAGGGAAATGACAGCCTCTTCAACAGCTGGTGTTGGCAAAACTGGACAGCTGCATGCAAGAGAATGAAACTGGATTTATTGTCTAACCCCATACACAAAGTAAAGTTGAAATGGATCAAAGACCTGAATGTAAGTCATGAAACCATAAAACTCTTAGAAGACAACATAGGCAAAAATCTCCTTAATATAAACATGAGCAACTTCCTGAACACATCTCCTTGAGCAAAGAAAACAAAAGCAAAAATGAACATATGGGAGTGCATCAAACTATAAAACTTCTGTACAGCAAAGGACATCATCAACAGAACAAAAAGTCATCCTACAGTATGGGAGAATATATTTGTAAGTGACATATCCAACAAGGGGTTAACATCCAAAATATATAAAGAACTTACATGCCTCAACACCCAAACAGCAAATAACCCAATTAAAAAATGGGCAGAGGTTATGAAGAGACAAGAGGAAATTCAGATGGGCAACAGATAGATGAAAATATGCTCCACATTACTAATCATCAGGGAAGTGCAATTTAAAACCACAATGAGATATTACCTCACACCAGTAAAGATGGCCAGCATTGAATAAACTAAGAACAACAAATGCTGGCAAGGATGCGGAGAAAGGAGAACCCTCCTTTACTGCTGGTTCGAAAGTAAACTAGTTCAACCATTGTGGAAAGTAATATGGAGGTTCCTCCAAAAACTAAAAATAGAAATACCATTTGGCCCAGGAATCCCACTCCTTGGAATTTACCCAAAGAATAGAAGTTCTCAGATTAAAAAAAACATATGCACCCCTATGTTTATCACAGCACTATTTACAATAGTCAAGATATGGAAGCAACCTAAGTGTCCATTAGTAGATGAATGGACAAAGAAAAGGTGATGCATATACACAATGGAATACTATTCAGCCATAAGAAAGAAACAAATCCTACCATTTGCAATAACATGGTTGGAGCTGGAGAATATTATGCTCTGTGAAATAAGCCAGGCAGAGAAAGACAAATACCAAATGATTTCCCTCATTTGTGGAGTACAACAACAAAGCAAAACCGAGGGAACAAAACGGTAGCAGACCTACAGACTCCAAGAAGGGACTAGTGGTTACCAAACGGGAGGGGTGTGGGAGGGTGGGTGGGGAGTAAGGGAGAAGGGGATTGAGGGGTATTATGTTTAGTACACGTGGTATGGGGGGATCACAGGGAAAACAGTGTAGCACACAGAAGGCAAATAGTGACTCTGTGGCATCTTACTACACTGATGGCAGTGACTGCAATGGGGTATGGGTGGGGACTTGATAATATGGGTAAATGTAGTAACCACATTGTTTTTTCACGTGAAACCTTCATAAGAGTGTATATCAATAATACTTTAATCTTCCTTGGTGCCAGACAATGTTTTCAACAGATTACATTTCATGTATTACCTCATTTTAATCTCACAATAACCCCATCAGGTAGGTAGTATCATTTTTTTCCATTCAGCAGATGTGGAGATGAAATCAGAGAGATTAAGTAAAGTGCCTGTAGTCACACAGTCAGTAAGTGATCAAGCCAGGATAATAATCCAGAGTGTCCTTTTAATCACTATACTTCACTACTCATCTCAAAGAGACAAGATGTTGATGTAGCATTTATAGCAGTAACAGTATTAGAAATAAACAACAATATAGGAATGTGGAATTAAGTCTAAGGAAAAAGAAATCATCCTATCTTAATCAGCCTATGACCATCATGTAATCTAATAAACCAGGCTTATGAACTAGTTTTCAAGTAGGGAGAAAATACACCAAAGAAACTGTGAGTGTCTCACCAATGAAAGGGAAAAAAATTGAGTTATCAGAGGTGTGGAGAAGAGCGGAGTAAGGTTTTGATGGTCTCAAAGCAAAGCAGGGCTGTGCGAAAGGATAACATCATAATTAGGCTTTGAAGTGCATCAAGGGTCCTGTTCCCTGGAAGACTGTGGGGAGCGGGATATGCAACAGCCATAGTAACTTCATCTTGGGCTCTCCGACTCCATCTTAGAGACTTGAGTTTCGAAAGTGCACAAATGATTTTGGTTTCATATTCCGAGAAATGTGTTTAGGTTTCGGTTTCGCGCCAGAGTGTTCTCACTCAGGCTCACTGCCTACGTCAGAGACAACTGCGCATGCACACAACTCAGTGTGTGATTGGAACCCGAGGATCGCTTCATTAGCATAAAGGGCGACCAATCAGAAGAAACCCCACCCCATGAATGCTATATATGCTTTGCTGTTTCCCCAAACAAACGAGACTTGATGGAATTTGTCTTGTTTCCATCCAAATTCCCACTCCCCCTTTCCAGGTTCTCGTTGATGTCCGGGCCGGGACAAAAGGCTACAAAGTTAAGACAAAGGTGGAATGCTGTGTTTAGAAATCTCTTACCTGAAGTTGTGTACCTGGATTGAAAATGGAGGCTGCCTCTCTGTGTCTAAGTGATTTGTGTCCCCACGGCAAGAGGGGGATGTTTTATTCTTGCTGAAATGACTTTACAAAGCAAAGGTTGATAGTCTATGATTTCTAGAGAACAAGGTTTCTCAGTGAATAAGAAAGCAGTGGTCGCTCAAAGAAGGGGATTGTGACTCTTTAGAGCTGCGGCCAAGTCCTTGGGGGGTATGTTCCTGATTATTCTCTGGCTAGCTTTATCTCTGTTACCCCCACCCAATGAACAGCAGAGCAGATTTTACTTTCTCAGCCCTAGCTAATTTCTACTTTCTCAGAATGCATGTAAGAGCATTGTGTTCATCTTATTCTATTTTTTTACTTGGAGTAAAAGATACGGATAGGCGGTATATAGGACAGCAAACACAAAAGCTATCAGACTCATGCAGAGATACTTGATCTCAGTAATAGTCAAAGAGATGAAAATTAAAACAGTGAGACATCACATTGCTTTATTTCCATTCAATTCCCACAAAACTTAATTTGCATCTTTTTGCTATCCATACTGTGATGTGAACCTTCAACCTGTTGACTGAAGTGCTGTGTTAGGTTTCATGACGTGCAAACACCACATTTTATCTCCTCAGTTTTTCAGTGATGAATGGCTCCAGTTCTCCATCACAAGAAATGCTGCCATGAACGTCATTGTACGTTTCCCTTATGGACCTAGTGAGAGTATCTTTTGAATAAAAGTCTAGGAATAGAACTCTGGTTACTAGGGTCTATTTGTTCTTCACTGAATGAAGCAGTACTAGACTCCCCACAAGAACGGCTGCCCCAGACTTCCAACAGCAAGGCATCAGGGCATCTCTGAGCCCATCCCCAGACCAACTTTTAGGTCATCCATCTTTCTAAGTTTTTCCAGACTATCTGGTGGATCGTGGTATCTCATTATTTTAATTTTCATCTCTTTGACTATTACTGAGATCAACTACCTCTGCATGAGTCTGATAGCTTTTGTGTTTGCTCTCCTGTTTACTGCCTATCCATACCTTTTGCTCCAACAGTGTTTATAGAGTAAAACCTAGCTTCTCCCTACTTTGGCATTTGTGGCCCTTGAAACTGGTCCCCACATCCCAAGTACTAAACACTCACATCATTGCTGTTTGCTCATGCTACATGCGGGCCAAGAACAATCCTTCTGCTTTTGTTTTCACTGTCGCTTTTGTCTGAATGATACCACCTTCAACTATCCCCGAATCTAAGCGTATCTAAAATCCTAAGTATTCTTTAGAATCCAGCCCAAATATCACCTCCTACAGGAAGGATTCCCTTATTTCTTCAGCTGGAGTTGATCTTTCCCTCTGAGCTCCCACAGAGCTCAGCCTGCATCTCTCTGTCATCTACCACAACAAGCCTTCCACATTAGCTATTGATGTGAGCATCACATCCCCATGAAGATAGGCATTGGGTTGTGTGCAAGCACAGTTAGATTCAGAAGGCATGTTCAGAGAAATATTAAGATTTTTAAAATAAGTAAGATGATTTTTACTTTATTCTTTGTAGTTTCCTTTAGCCAGTGTTTAACTATAGGCTGTAATTGGTTAGTGGGTTAGGAAATTGATTTACTCGATGGAGGTCACCTTTTTATTTCTTCCTTTTTTAAGACACAGAAAAGAAGAGAAAATGTCAGAGTATATCACAAATAGTAAGTATCATATTGTGAAACTTTCTGCAATTTATAATCTTGTGTGAATGTGACTGGGAGGCAATATAAAATGTATTTCTTACTGTGGGTTGAGGTCAGGAGGGGTCTGTTCTACCGTGCTGAAGGGATGCAGAATAAACCACTTCAAAATATGCCACTATGGCATATTGGTTATTTTGAGCCATAGACACTTGAAAAACAGCAAGTAGAGGGACAGGCTTTCTTTGAACTCCTTTTTTGTCTAAAGACAGAACCTCCAGAAGGAACACAATTGACATAAATCTCCTCCCTGGGAATTTCATCAACCAGGGAAGATCGACTCTTGTCACAGGTGAGGAGACTGGAAGTCAGCACTACACCCACACAGACTTTGTCCCAAACTGTCACACCTCCTGTCTATTCTAAGGGCCTGATCATCTTTCCTGAATGACCCTCCTCCTTTCCCTATGAAGATGGTACTTAAGTCTGAGTTCTAAGCACCTCAAGGAGTTACTCAGTTTTCCCCAGGTATCTCTCATGTATACATGAAGTATACATGTTAAACTTCTGTTTTTCTCCTGTTAATTTGTCTTTTATTATGGGTAGTCACAGCTAAGAACTCAGAAAGGTAGAGGGAAATTTATTTTCCTTCTTTATAGTACACATATAGATATTATTTGTATATATTGTTTATCTCACTTTCCCCTGAAACATTAAATCTAATGCAAAAGAAAAGTGAAACCCAAAACTTAGGCTCAAATTCCATCTTGGCCACTTTTTAGCTGGATGACCCATGTTCCCAGGTATCTCATCTTTACCAGAAATTTTCCTATCTTCCGAATAGGAATTAAAAGTCCTTTGTTCCCAGGGTTAGTATGGAATCAACTGAGAGGACATAAGTGAAAGGCTTTTGTGAATCATAAGGCACCCAGGAACCCAAGCATTCTTGGTCACAGTCTAGAAGAATCTGTAGATGCTAATCTAGAGCTTAGATAATGTATCAGTTGTTTCTCACGTGGTTGTCTTTCTTTCCACAACATGATTGTAATGTTCCCAAGGGAAAGAAATAGGACTTGTATCATAATGTAAATGAAATGACTAATAGTTATTAGTTTGTTAATATGAGACTCTGCTTTAAGTACTTTGCATGGATTGTATTTATCTAATTTTATCCCAGTAGTAATCCTACAAGGTATATACAGTTATAGTCACTATTATGCAGATATTGAAACTGAGACACCCAGCCCTTAGTTTAGTCCCATATCTTCTCTCTTTTAGCTTTTTCCAGACAAGTGAATCTGGGAAACAGTCTACTAGTTACCCAGACAGTTCAGGCCTTGTCATGGTTACTGGAGGCATCTAGCCAAGGGCCACAAATATCTCCCTATACTGCCTGGAGTTCCCTACGTGTACACAGCTTCCCTGGTAGCTCCCCATAAGCCTATGGACGCAGGGAGCTATTGCCCTTAGTTTTATACTCAAGTGAAAGAGGGCCTTTTGGAGGTGGTGCATGTATGGGCACCTGGAGAAGGAAAACCAGGGAAGGTCTGGGCCAGCTTCTGGAGGGCCCTCTTAAGAGGCTCAGAGCTCAGCATTTGCAGATGTAGTTAAGGATCTTGAAATGAAATTATCCTGGACTTAGGGTGGAATAAGAGAAAGTAGTGGGAAATTTGGACACAGACACAGGGAAGAAAGCCATATGGAGAAAGGCAGAGATTGGAGTTACGCTGCTGGAAGCCAAGGAAAGCCAGGAGCCCCTAGAAGCTGAAGGAAGCAGGAAGGATTCTCCCCTAGAAGTGTTAGAGAGTATGACCTGCTGATGCTTTGATTTCAGACTACTGGTCTCCAGAACTATGAGAGAATAAATGTCTGTTGTTTGGAGCCAGCGAGTCTGGGTGGTGACTAAAACAGCTTATTAGCAGCAGTATAGGCGTGAGTTCACCTCAAGAGCAAGAAGAGCTTGCAACTGCCTAAGCCCAGTGCAAAGCCAAATCTGGGTTCTTCCTGTCGTGGCATGGTCTCCAGGAGCCCTACAGAGCTCTGTCTGGGCAGATCAACCACTGGCCAGGGGCGCTCAGTGCCACTTGAGGTGGAGATGCCCTGAGGAACCCTGAGGCGGGGAGCTGGTCAGGCCCACAGGGGCACCGGCCTGTTCACTGTGCAGCCTCAAGGCTCCCGCTCCTGATTCCTTTTTGCTTCTCTGCCATCGTCTTTCCCTCCCTCCTTCCTTTCTTTCAAGAACACTTCATACTCTGCTCCTGGTCATACTCAAATCCTCCTTCCCCCAAAGACAAAGAACCTAATGTCTTTCGTAAATGAAAGGATTGTGTATTCATTGCAATGAAAGGATTGTGTATTCATTTACTATTCCTGTTTTACCAAATTACCAAAAATTTAATAGCTTAGAACAACACAAATTTCTTCTCTTACAGTTCTGAATGTGAGAAGCCCAAAATGAGTCTTAAGGGATTAAGATCAAGAGTCAGAAGGACTCATTTCTCCTGGAAGCTCCAGAGGGAGGATCTACGCCTTGCCTGTCTTGGCTTCCACAGGCTGCTGGCCTCATCGCTCCAACCTGTGCTTCTGTCATTACGTCGTCTTCTTTTTCCTAGTGAGCTTCTCGCCTCCCTTTCATAAGGCTGCTGTGATTACATTCAGAGCCCATCCAGAGAGCCCAGAATAATCATTCCCCATCTCAAGGTCCTTAATTTATTCACATTTGCACAGTCTCTTTTGCCATATAAGGTCACGTAGTCACAGGTCGTAGGAGTTGGGGTGTGGACATCTTTGGGTGGGGGTGGAGTGGGTGGGCATTCAGTCTACCACAAAGGAGCACCCTTCCCTAAAGCATTTCCCTTCAAGCACTGAGCCCATTGAGGGGGTTGGTAGTGGTGAACACTCAGCTAAGGTCACCAGAAGCAGGCTAATGGTAGGCTTTAACCATTTGTGGGCCATGGTTACAAGCCAGGGCAGCTACCTTCTACCCTCTTCTGGGACCAACCTGCAGAAAGTTCCTTCCAGGGTCCAGGCTAGACATATTCCTGGCCTGAAAATTCCTGAGACTCCCCTGACAGCTGGAAGGAATTGTGTTTCCTTTCAAGAGAGGATACCAAGGCCAGGGTTTTTAGGTCCCTCATTAGACATTTCCTGACCATATAGGCACTGTCATGTTGCTGACCTACAGAGATGAGTATGAGAAAATGCCTACTCTGATAGAATTCAAAATCCAATAGGGAACTAGAAGGATAAATTAATCCTGGAGGAACTGCTGAAACAGAGGAGAATATATGCTTGTTAGAACCTGAGGAAAATGCTATCTGTTGATCTGAGAACAGGGTGGTGGTGGTGGTGGGGTACATGAGGAAAGCTTCCCAGAGCTGAATTCTACAGACCACACAGTAGGCCTACAAAGGAAGAGAACACATCTGGAGAGAAGAAAGGGTTTTGCCAAGTCATGGGAGTAGTTGGGGACTGCAGGTGCTGGGCAGGGCTGGAACAAACTTGTGCAGCTAGGGGAAGAGCTAGTAAATATCTAATCAAAAGTCAGGGAAGGTTTACAATATAGTAATTACAAGAGGGTTTACTTTTATAATTTTGTCTGCATTTTTCTGAATAGTTAATAATAATAAAATTTTTGTATTCTTTATTTTGGTCACGCACTGTGCTTGTTACTTTATGGGAATTGTTTCTTTAAACACCTCCAAACACCACCACCAAGCAGGTACTGTTATTCCCATTTTACAGATGAGGAACTATGGCCTCGTGAGATTAAGCATCTTGCCAAAATCGTACTGGTAGTAAGACGCAGAGCCAAGACTCAAACTCAAGTCTGTGTCCTTACACTTAGCCTCTGCTTTTCTGTACTGACTGACATGTGGGCATGGGTTTCATTCTGAAGGTAATGGGGTGAAAAGCATGGAAAGAGTGTCCAGCTCAGGAGTGACAAGCTCAACTCTGACATAGGGTGGAGGCTTTTTTCCACCTGATTATAGTAGAGCCAGGCGGGGCGTGGGTAAACAGACAAAGTCCATTGAAGCAGCGAGGTCGTCAACCCTGTGACCTTCCTGTTACTTCCCCTCTCAGCTTCCAGTATATGCTCGTCACTTGGTGTTTTTTGCTTAGGAACATGAACCATAGAGTCCTGGCACTTCGGTCAGAATCGCCGGCCCTGGCACTCACTAGTTTTGGGAGCTTGGGGAAAATACTCAAAGCTTCCTTGTCTATAAAATGAGGATGCTGAAACACCTACCCGCCTTGCATAGCTGTCTTGGTGATTAAAAGAAAGGAAATATAAAGCATAGTCAGAAGTGGCTGAACTTAATGAATGTAAGTTATAATTAATTCTGAATGTCAGTAGCCCTGTTGATACCACCTTTGCCTCCCGGGGATGTACTCTTTCCCAGTGGTCCTTATCTTGCTAATTCCCTGCCTTCAGTTATCCCTATGTATGCTAAGGACATATGCTTATATATGCAAAGTATCTCCACCTGAGCCCCTTTGCTGAATAGATTAATATTCCTAAGTCCTGATAAATGTGTCCTAGATGGAAAATAGGAATCTCAGCTTCCATGTCAGAAGGGCCTTTATGCGTCTTCTTGGTTCCAAAAGCAATTTCTTCTCCCTGAATTGTCTACCTTAGTGAGAGCTCCCATTATCTTTCTCCCAGCTTCTTAGGCCAAGAAGAAGCCCCTTCCATACTCCAAATGCCTACATCACCAAATCTTATCAACTTTACCTTCTACAATTCCCTCAAATCCGTCACCTCATCTCTGTCCACTCCTAGCCACGGCCTTAGCTGAGGCCACCACCAGCTCTGGTTAAAGGACCCGATCAACAACACCGCCTCCGAGGCAGACCTGTCCTGGGACCAGGATGAACGTGAGGGGAGTTTTGAGAAGAATGTGAGCTGCTTGTTGCTTGACTTGCTTTTATTTAAGACTAATCTGAAAGTGGGAAACTACTTAAGTACCTGAAACATATAGAATTTGATATTGACATAAAAATAAGTTGGGTACTACTTCACTTTAGTTTCTCAGACCAACAAAGACATCCCAAAAGTTGCCTATCAGGCCTAGGACGTTTGGCCTTCCCAGGAGAGTGGCAGGAATGTCAACTTCATCCTATTAGCAAAAAGGCATCAAAGTCGTCCCTAAAATGCCTGTGGCAGTTGGGGAAGCCCTGAAGGCCCCGGAGAATTCTTCATAGTGTTCCCAGAACATGCTCAGCGTGAGAACCAGATTCTGTTACCCTAGTATTGGGGGGCAAATCCCCAAGATGGCTGCTATCAGGCAGCATCCTGACAAGGCTTGACGCCCCACTGGGCGAGAGAGATTGGGTTACATAGGCCCCACTTCCTCAGAAGGCGAGTGTGCTGTGCGTATACTTGTTTCCCACTGCTTGTTGTTTTCTGACCCTATGTGAGGGCAGGGGGCTCAGCTGGGCTGAGCAGAGAACCCTTCCGGGCTTGAGGCCCAGAGCCTCTGTTGTGCAGCAGCCCTGGAAGAGAAATCAGTGATGCGGACAAGGCCCTGCCCTTAGGAGCTACCCTTTGACAGGAAATCAGGAAAGACCAACGAGGGAGGCCCTCCACTGTCCCAGGCCAGCAAAGGAACAGGCCCTAGACTCCCCAGCGCCCCTCCTTCTCTGCCTGCCTTCACCATTCTGCTTCCACACCCTGCGGTCTCTGAGTTTGCTGAGCAGGAAGAACAGAGGTGGCTAGAAAGGAGAGGGGAGTGAAGGCAGGACAAGGCCATTCCTACTAATCTGGGGACTCGGGACTGCCTTAGCCATGACAGGGGGATGTGTGGCTGTCCTCAGGCCTCGGGACTATGGAGTGGTCTTGGATAGCTTTGATATTTTCAGTTGGTTTGGGTCTTGACTTTAAATCTGATTTAGCATCAGTTCAGGGAGTATACTGCTGGGGAGGTAGAGCCCTGCCATGGAAATCTGTATGTTCAGGGATCTGCTCAGTCATTAATGTCTCTGACACACTGGAAAATCACTCTCCTCTGAGAACTTCAGGCTATACCTTTGAAAAAGAATTTCAATGGATGAGATGCTGGGTGCAAAGGTGCCATCCCTGCACAGTTCTAAGTCACTGCTGCTTCTGCTTATAATTCACAGAGCACAGATCTGGAGGATCCCATCATGCATTGTTGGTCTGAGCAAGGAATGAGGCCCTAGGCAGAAACCATGGGGCCTGTATTAGTGTCCTAAGGCTGCCATAACAAAATACCACTGGGTGGCTTAAACTACATAAATGTGTTTTCTCACAGTTCTGGAGATTAGAAGTCCAAGATCAAGGTGTTGGCAGGTTTGGTTTCTTCTGAAGCCTCTCTTTGGCTTGCAGACGGCTGCCTTCTCATAGTGTCCTCACAAGGATGTCCCTCTGTGTTATCTGTGTCCTGGTCTCTTTTATAGACATTGCTACTCGTATTGGATTGGGGCCCATCCTAATGACCCCATTTTAACTTAATTGCCTCTTTAAAGGGCCTATATACAAGTGCAGTCAGTGTGAGGTAGTAGGATTTAGGCTTCAACATATGAATTTTGGGGGAAACACAAACAGCCCGTATTCTGAAAACCTGTGAGCCTGGGGCTGAAAACAGGGGACCTCCTTCCAGGAGCAGCTACAGTCCAGAATGCTCTTTCCCTTTCCCTCCACACTTCTTGTAAAGGATAAAAGTTTCTAAAGTATTTCTACCTCAGTTTCTATTCTCCTCAATCAATTCTCACCATTGTCTGTTTTTGCCCATCATCTGTTTGTGCTGAGACAAAACAAAAGCACAAACTCTGCCTTCTTCCAGATGCAAATAAGTGATCAAGGTTAAGAAGGGGTGTCTTTCTTCCAAGACTCGCACAGCTATCTGAGTCTTGTGCGGTGCACACGCTGCAGGATCCCATCCCACTCCCCCAGTTAAACAGGCTTATTCCTAAAAGAGATCAAAAGGCGTTAGACTTCCACTCTCATCTGGTATAGAAGCCAACCCTCAAGATAACCTGAAGTCTCTTCTTCACAGAACCGGGGACTGGCAGATGGTGGCAAGGGAGGGAAGGAGCAGGGTTTGTTCTACTTTCCATTGGTTCAGGCTGCCCAAGAGCTTGAACTCGGAGAGCTTTGAGCTGGCTAACTCCTTAAATATCTACACATAATTCACGTCTCTGCTTCCCAGGGTATCTTCCAGGAGGAATCATGAGTCTCCCTCTGTGGCCCTGAGCAAGGAAAGACACTGACAAAACAAGCTCCTGGAGAGTGGCCTGGGTTTAGGCAGCTTTGAAGCTGACCCCATCTTCCCACAGCTGCTCCTCTGGGCTCAGGCCAATGAAACCCCTAAGACTGTTAGAACTAATACCGGCCAGACACCATAGCCCTCCTTGTCTTTTGCTCCGTTCCTGCTGGGAGTTGTCTGTACACCTTGCACGTTTTGCTGGCATTAAAAAAAAAAAAGGCGTGTGTGCCTGTTGGTGTGCACCATTAGGAAAGTGAGAACGTCAAAGGCTTAAGCAGCCAGGCAAAATCACTCCATCACAAGCGGGAGTTTTGACAAGGACCTTATGGAGTGAGGGGATGAGAGGCACCCACTAAATATCCCACTGTCCAGAGAAGCCTGGGCATTATTGACACGCAAAGAGCCCTCATCCTTGGATTTTGCTTAGAAGCAGAATACGAAGTGATATCCCAACTGGCAAGAGAACCCGGGTAATTACTGACACCCAAGCACAGTATTCCTGAACTTGACCCAACCAAAACCCGGTGACATGAAGATGACGATCTCTGTCCCCAGCAGATTAATCTAACTCTTCCTTGTTACTTCTCCATCATGAACTGCCCCAGCCCAAATCCTTTTGTCTTGTTTCATTTTCATGATTTACTGCTCTTTACCCAGTTCAGGACATACGTGTTCAACTCTAACTGCTACAGAAGCATCTCCTTATGAGGACTCCCCTGTCAAGTAAAACCTACAGTAAATAAATTTGCATGCTTTTCCCTGTTAATCTGTCTTATGCCAATTTAATTATCAGGCTCAGCCAAAACCCCCAAGAAGGTAGAGGTAAAATTTTGCCTCCACTACAGCAGCTTAGAGTCTGAAGGGGTTCAGAACATGTCGCCCAAAAATATATGCTACTTTGGCATATTATTTTGAGCCGAAGGCACTTGAGAAACAGCAGATGCGGGAAGGACTCTCTGACCCTCGACTCCTCTACCTAAAGCAGCTCATAGAACTTCCCCTGAGAAAGGTGCCGTCCCAGTACCAGGAAGAAAGAGAAGAACTTTCTTCTCACCAGAGACCGGGGGATCTATACAAACAAACCTATTAAAATAACCCTTATCTTCTGTTTGTTTCCCGCATATAACTCCTAGTCATTGTCCCACAATTCATTGTCTCCAGCCTAAGCCCCTCTGTGTTGTCACATCCCCGGAACTTACTGTTCTTCGTTTTCAAAGATGTATATAAGCTCTGGGGCCTAACAGCCACTTTAAATCTTCACTTTCCTTCTGAAGACTCCTATGCACACATAAAAAACATTAAAATTTTTATGCTTGTTTCCTTTTGGTCAGTTTTACATTAGTTTAATTCTTAGTCCCAGTCACAGAATCCAAGAGGTGGAAGGAAGTTTTCCTCCACTGCAAGGTTATGTGATTCCTGACATTCCAATGCAACATATCCCAGGAGAATATAGTTGGCTCAAGTAATATGTTACACACAGTATTTTAAAGCTATTCAAGTTGAGAAGTATCTATTCCACGAATCATCCTCATGAGACTTAAGCTACATATTGCAAGAATTTTAAGGGCTATATATTTAATTTGTTTTACTTTTAATAGAAATGATTTAGACGTCTTTTTTCTTTATGTTCAAGCTACAGAGGTTAGCATGACACTTAATACTTCTGGTTTACAAGGAAAATTAGAACAGAATGCTCACAACTCAACTGACATATTTAAAAAAATTAGAGGCTATTTTTAAAATGTATCTTCTTCCTCTATATTCCTTTCATTTAATTTTTGTAATCAAAATTATTTTGTAGACATATATTATTTCATTTAATACTCACAGCCTCGAGAGAAAAGTACTAAAAACCCCATTTTACAGAAGAGGAGCGTGGTGGAGAAATATTCCAACCCACGTCTCTCAGATTCCTTCCCCTGGGGAATCCACAAACCAATGGTTTTCTTATTGGCGCAGTGAAAGTCAAACATTAGCTATCTCATAGGGTTACAGTCTTGCCAATGGGTTTCAGCCCCAGGCAAGTTTGCTATGGATTCAATGTGACCAAAGAAATTGACAGCAAAATGTTCTTCGGGGTGAAAGGGTTTATTACCTGGCTTGTTCTCCCAGCAGTGGGTCAAGCACTAGTGTCTCTGCCTCCACCCAGAGCACTGGGCCGAGCTCTCTATATAGCGCAGTAATAGCTTATTGCCTAAAGGTGTGGAAGTGGTAGCCTAGCAACAGGCCAGTTACATCATCAGGTGGTTTAAGTTCAGTGAGGATCCTGGCCACAGGAACCCCAACTTCCCCACACTCCACCCCTCCAGGATTCTTGCCTTACAATCTACATGCTTTCAATCTTCCGCAATGGTCCCTGTGCGAGAAAGCTGGAGCACTGTAACCAGATTCCACAATATTAACAGAGGATAACAACAACTTAGAGATAATAACATAAATTGAGATACAACAAGATTTTGATACAGGTAACAAAAATTATAATAATCCTCAAGCCAGAGGAAGTTTCCTAATAACAAAAATTACAATAATCCTCAAGCCAGAGGAAGTTCCCAATCCACAAAGACTTTAGGGGCGATAAGACACATGTTTTAATGACACAAACATAGGCAAATCTTGTCCATCAGGTAGGATGTATGCAAGAGAGTGGTTCTGTGATAGGACTGTAGCAGGAAGTGGGTCCCTTCCAGGTCTAGTATACCATAGCTTTACCCCTCTCTCCATGGGGGTTACTGAGGGGTCTATAGAGTGCTACTGGAGGTGCATGCATTGGCCATAATGATAAAACAAAACTCCCTGGTAAGATGCTCCTATCTTCTGGCTGTTCAGGATATACTACTGTGACCTTTGGGGGCCACTCAGCTGTTATTCCAGGAATACACAGGAGGCCAGCTTCCAGGCCTTGTCCCCAAGGGGCCAGAAGAGCCAGCCATTGTCGGTCCATGTGTCAAAAGGTCCAAGGCCACGTCCACTCAATGGAGTCTCTGGGGTTCAGTGCAGTTGATGTTGGTGGCAAGATGTTATTCTGGTGGCAGGGAGGCAGCCATATATGTTAACATGTCTATGGGGCTCAGGGCTCTCTTTCGGGGTCTCTCATTCAAATGCTCTAGCACGGTCCATAAGCGGACTGACCATCCCGCAGACTATTGGTATCTGACTTTAGTCCAGATTTTAGCAAGCCACTGTGCCTCTCTATCATGCCTGCTGCGGTAGGATTGTATGGCACATGAAACTTCCATTTGATTCCCAGCTGTCGCACCCATTCTTGCAGTGTATGTCCAGTAAAATGGGTGCCCTGATCAATCTCAATTACCTGTGGTCGGTCATAGGCAGCAAAGAGATGCTCCAGGCCTCTTTTGGTTGTCTGCTGGTCTGTACAATGGGTAGGAAAAGCAACCAGAAGTCCAGTAACTGTGTCCCCACAAGTCATCGCTTACTGATATCCTTCTGACACAGGTAGAGGCCCAATATAGTCTATCTGCCACCTGATGAGGTGTATAGGCCCCTTAGCTATTGTCTCATGTTGCTGTGGAACTTGGTGTAAGTCCCTTTTGGAGCACATGACACACTCCTGCCAGGCTCTACTAACTTCTTTGAAGGTCAAAGGCAAGCCCCACCGACGGGCTACAGCCCACATTGTCTTTTGCCCCGCATGGAACAAATGTTGATGTAACCATTGGGCTACATCAGAGGCAGGCTTTCCTTCTAACCAACGTATCTGGGCCATTTATCTGCTTCATCATTTCCTGGGGATGCCAGTGGCAAATGACCTGTCACCTGGTATACCGTAATTATTTTAATCTGACCACAGGCCCTAAGTCTTGCCACAATTCTTGCACCCAAAGGGGTCCATGACCAACCAGCCAGTTGGCATGGTACCAGGTTGGTAGCCACAGGGTCAAGCCCCAATAGACAACCCAGCTGTGAGTGCAGACAGCTATAGGGGAGGGCTCCTGGCTGATCACAAGCCACACGGCCCGCAGCTCTGCTCATTGGCTGCTGCTCCCCTCACCATCTTCCATCCATATTGTCTCAGTCTTAGGATGGAAAGCTATGGCCCTCCATTTTAGGGGCTGCCCATGGCTGGAGCCATCTGCGTACCAGGCATCTTTGGGTATAGGGGCTCTTCCCTCCCGATAGGGACTCTCTGCTACTAATGGTTCAAAAGCAAGTTTTTCCTGCTTTTCACTAGTATATGTCACTGGCCCCAATAAGTGTTGGAGTTCTTCACTCAAGGGGCTACTAGAGCGGGCACTACGCTGCTGTAGGTAAGCACCCCACTTGGCTAGTGTGGGTGTTTGTGCCACACCACTCCTTGGCTTTTGGGTCCAGTCTCATACCCACCCCAAGATGGGATAGGTGGTTATTACCTTTATCGAGGCCATTCCAGTGATGGGTTCTGTAGCCAGCAAGGCATGATACATGGCAGCCAGCTGTTTTTCTATTAAAGTGTATCGTATCTCTACCCCTTTCCAGAGTTGTGACCTCAATCCAATAGGTTGGCGAGTTCGCTCAAGCCGCTGCCAGGGACCCCAGCCATAACTGTCTTCAGTGACATGAACGTCCAGCTCACAAGGCCTTGAAGGTGGCAAGGCCTGCATGGCCTTGACTGCCTGTTTTGCTGTAGTAAAGGCAGATATGCATGTCTCATCCCAGTCCTACCTGATGCCCTTTTGTACCAACCGGTATTAAGGGCTTCAGAATTTGTGCCAAGTGCGGGACAAACACTCCAGTAGCCTAGAAGACCTGGAAACTCCTGTAGCAATGCTACCGTTGTGGGGGTAGGAAAGGCCTGGACTTTATCTGTAACTGCTTCTGGTATCACTTTGGTCTTACCCGACCAGACCACCCCCAAGAATTTGACAGACAAACCAGGTCCCTGAACCTTGGTACTGTTCATAGCCCATTCTTTCTCCTGTAAATGTTGCAGCAGTCTAGGTGCTGCACCTTCTAGATCTGAAAGAGAATCAGACGTGAGCATGACATCATCAATATAATGGTACAGCCACACTGTTGGTGGTTTCTCCCATGTAGCCAAGTCCTGGGCTACAAGTCCATGACAGATGGTGGGGCTGTGGAGGTATCTCTGTGGAAGGATGGTGAAAGTCCATTGCTGTCCTTCCCATGTGAAGGCAAACTGTTCCTGACTTTCCTGCTCAATGTCAATGGAAAAGAGGGCATTAGCAAGATCTACCACAAAGTGACATGTTCCTACTTCATGGCTGAGAGTATCCACCAAGCCTGCAATAGAGGGGACAGCAGCATGCATAGGGGTTATGACTTTATTCAGTTCTCTATCATCCACAGTCATATGCCAGGAGCCATCTGGATTTTTTACTGGCCACACTGTGGAATTGAAAGGACTATGGGTGGGCTTTATAATACCCACCTTTTCCAGCTCCTGGAGAGTTTCTCCAATCTCTTTATGCCCTCCAGGCAGTTTGTATTGTTTGGTATTAGTCACCCACCGAGGCACAGGCAAAGCTATGGGTGGGTGCCTAGCATGTCCCCTCAGAACTGCCTTCACCACACGTACTCTCAGTGTGAACTCACCTGCAGTGGTCTGCAACCACAGACCCTGCAGGATATCAATCCCCGAAATATACTCAGGGATAGACGATATATACACAGTATACTCTTTTGGGGGTAGATGCCCTATTCATAAAGGGATTTGGGCTTTTTTTCACTCTGATAGCCTTACCCCCATATCCATCTATTATAGTGGGGGGTCCCAGGGAACTGCTCAGGGTTACCATGAATCAGAGAACATTCAGCACCTGTGTCTACCAGAGCCAGGACATGTTGTATGTTCACTGGGGACCAATGGTAGCTATTTCAACATTTGGCCTCTGGTCCCCCCCGGTCCCTCAGGGCAGATACCTTGACCTTCCCCTCAGTCAAGCTGTGTTCTCCAATCATCTTCCTGTGTGGGCTCAAGTGAGGTTGACTTGCTCTCCAGCAGGAAGTCTTGCCAACACACAGGCCAGACTTGTGGCTCTGTCTCTGACCTCTGCCTCTTTGGTCTTAATGGCTGGAACTGCTGCTCTGGTTTCAGCTGTTGCCATAGCTCTAGTAAGATCCTATTTGAGTTCCCATCTAATTTCCTTCCATCTGCTCCTGCCCATATGAAATCAACCCACATCTGGGTCCTCGTAACCTTCATGGGGACCTTTAAATTCTTCCTGTGAGTAGCAGATGTTATTTCTTTCTGGGTTCTCATTCAGCCTCTCCTAAGCCTGCTACTGTATGTGTCACCTCGCTTATAGGCTGCCCTAAGTGAGGGGAAAGAATGGCCACTAGAGACCCAAAGAGGGATGTGGGAGCCATTTGAAGCACAATATTTCTCATCCCATTAGTGAAAATCTCTTCATCTGGGCCATGATTCTCTGGACTATAGATGGCATTTCTTATGCCTAGCTCTCATAACACCTGTTGGAGCTCAGCATATGTCTGCCATCTAACAGGAGAGATGGTAGATCACCCTGATGGGGCCCCACAACATGAAGTGCAGCCATAAGCCAGCCAACGAGGGTGTGACTCCCTGGGGTCTGATGTGCATTTTGTAATTGCCGCCTCAAGGTGGGCTGCACCACCAGGGAAGCCAGCTTTCCCACCTCTGATCCCGACAGAACAATTCCATCCACCCCTAAGTCCCAACAGACATAGGAGCCAAGCTGATATTTACTCCAAGGGCTTCTGCCTAAACAAGGAGCCCGAATCCACCAGCTCAGCCTGAGCATAGGGGCAGACCATAGAGTGCTCCACGACCTGGGGAGGGGCCTGCTCCTCTCCTTGGGGGAACTTTCAGCGCTGGGTCTTTATTTTCTTTACAACCACTGATGCTTTCAATACAGGAGGGGTCAATGCCTCCACCACCATCCCTTCATCCTTCCCCAGCTCCTCCACTTCTGGAGCTGATGGCACCTTTCTCTCCACTCCCTCAAGTGCCTCCTCTGCTACAACCTTTACCTTTTCTACCATGCCTCGCAGCAGTGCTAGCTCAGTCTTCAGCAGCTCTCTTACCTTCACCTCAATGCTTTGCAGCTGGTGTTCTCGTGCCACCTCCACCTGTGCTTCCCTCAGGAGTTCGTCCTTTTCCTTGACGGCCTTTTCATCCTTCAGAGCACCTGGCAGTGCTGCCATCTCGTTCTGTAATGAATCTTTTACCACTTCAATGGCACCTCGCTGCTGGTGTTCTCGTGCTGCCTCCTCTTGTATCAATGCCATTTCCTTCTTCTGGGAATCCACAGAAGTTTGCAGCTCGTGTTCTCGTGCCACCATTTCTTGGGTCTTTTTCAGGAGCATGTCCTCCTCTTCTGTAGACCTTTTTAATACTGTGAGAAGCAGCCAACCTACTGTCCCTGCTGCCTCACGGCACTCCGTGTCTCCAAAGACCTACTTGCTATACCAAGGGTTACCCTATCTGCCTCAGGTGTCACCAACACTTGTTTCTAGTCCTGGGGTGGGGCCCAGTCCTCTAGGAGGTAATCCACCTCAGACCACATACCCATTGGAGGACAATCCACTGTCTCCCCATTCACAGGGGCAGCCCGCTGAAGCACTCCTCCCATAAGGGCAGCCTGTCTTTTTCCTTGGTCCACAATGAACCCTGCCGACTTTTGCCAATTGTCTTGCCAATGAGTTTCAGCCTGGGCAAGTTCACTATGGATTCAATGTGATGTGACCAAAGAAATTGACAGCAAAACGTTCTTTGGGGTGAAAGAGTTTATTACCCGGCTTGTTCTCCCGGCGGTAGGTCGAGCACTAGCGTCTCTGCCTCTGCCCAGAGTGCTGGGCCGAGCTCTCTATACACTGCAATAATATAGGTGTGGAAGCG